>JARKIC010002834.1:0-45884 GCA_029378375.1 Mycena olivaceomarginata | reverse complement strand
CTGGAGTGCCAGTTGAACACGTTAGGCGGTCAAGAATTGTGTATTTGAGGGTGTGGCTGGAAGGAGGACTGCATTCGCTGTGCAGTGGAATATTTGTTCCCCTAAAATCTCTTTGGAAGCGACTTTGTTCGAAAAGAAATTGAGGTGTTCAATAAGGCTCTCCAACCAATTGTTATTCAAAGAATTCTCAGAAAACGGACGGACGGCGGTAATCGGGGATTTCGGAGGGTGCTTGTCCAAACAAGCACAAACAACAGCTGTTCTGCGGATTCGGCGGTATTTGACTAACTTTCGTAGTCTTACGGATTAAACTCTGTGCGGTGTCGGTATTTGGTTAGGCTTGCAGCACACTTGCGGTTTTAGTAGCACAAGCTTATATAAGCAGTACTCGAATACAGGGGGAAATTCGGTGTCTACTGTAAAAACTGGGGCCCTTTATATACTCCAGCATGTGAGTCATCTTTTCTGACTCATAGCGAGGCTCCGGACGTATGACTTGATGTGACTCAGTGTGACTCCCATTTCGGTTCCACACGTGACTCATGTCGGGCCGACTACCCCTTCTTTGCCTATCCACAGTATTTTCTCACTTATTCGCTCCACAATCTTCCGAGCATATTGCTCGCGCTTCAAGGCAAACATTATTCATGTATCACATCCGCGGCGAACAGAATAAATTGGCTGTCCCCAGCCACCCAGTGCGAGCAATAGGCCAAGGAGTGTGTTAATTTGTATAGAGCGTACAAAAAAAGGAGTGACAGGTATAGGTACCAGTGGTGGCAGGTAATAGGCGAGGTCGTTGTGCATGGAATGAAATCCGGGCAGTATGTACGCGATATTGTAACTGGATGTCGGCGGATAGCGAGCTCTCGAACATTTTTGCGATAATATCCCTACTTTCTGATGCAGCACCCAAAGAGGCGGCGAATCCACCCGGCGATTCCCCGTGCGGGATCCGAAGGGCGGGGCAAGAAAGGAGGTGGCGAACGCGCAAACAGCGCCCCCAACTTCTGAACATGATACCGGACTTGAATAGCCCTAGTGGTGGGGTAGAAGTAGTGCGCTGAAAGCTTCAGCCACGTTCGTTGCTCGGTCGCCGAGTTGGTGCACATGATAAACACCGTTTCCGTCGGGGGTTCTTTACTGAAAAAGGTCATCTCGTGAGTCCTCCCCACCTGACTCGTCACCTTCCAAATTCCCGTCATTAGTCCGAAGCACTCGAGGTGCTCGCCCACTTGCACCTGGTAGCGCGGGGCCACGGTGAGTTCGAACACCTTCTGCTGCCGAGCGAGTCCAACAAAGACAGGGATGGCGGGCACCGGGGTGATGTCAGGGCGACTAGCTACAGCCGCGGCGACCACCTGATCCCGCCTTTTCCACGCCTCAAAGGCCTCCATCTCGATAATGAGCTCCTCCGCGGTGTGCTGGGGCTCGCGAGGCCAGAGGTAACAGAATTCGAAAATGCGCGGCGGATAATCAGGCCTCGCAAGGTGGTGGCGCCGGTAAAGTGGGGTGGAGACAAGGTCGGAGGCGCTAGGAAGGTCGGTGTAACGGTCGGCAGTGGCAAACGCGGATTCGTAAGCCAGGCGAAGACGGACTTCCCGTGTAATGTCGGCGATCTCATCATCCGCGAAACGACCAGTGAGAATGTTTCTGCCTCGTCGGTGACGCAAGAGGCTGAATACAAGGTGGGCACTCCCGAAAGAAGCGAAGGCGAGTTTAATTCTCCAGAGATTTCAAGGGACGACCTCGCCGCGAGAGTAGGGGAATTGTTCTCAAGAGGGGTACCAGTGATATGGATCTCATGCGCATCGGCAGCATCCCGATGAACATGCTGGTGACCGATAGAGACATCCCCCTGCCGCGCGCATGAACTGTCATGACGGTCATAATGAAGGCATAATGTATAACATAAGCAACTCACAGTGCGACTAGTTCCCAAGTCACCTGTATGATAGTCTTTGTCGCTGTGGGGTTGAGTCCCCATTTCCAAGTCGTAGCGGGGGTTGTTCATAAGTGCGGCACGAGGGTAGTTGACGAAAAATTGGTCTTGGAATAGAGAGTAATAACGCAGTAGAAAGAGGCGAGCACTCCCTGTGAATTTCTGAGCTGCCGACTTTTATATGTTCCAGCCTAGCATGCTTCGAATTTTTTAAACTTCAGTTGAATATCTGCCGCGGCAAGTTGCCAATATTGTCCTTTCCTATCTAGGCCATCCCTGCAGGATTGCGAAGATATTCCTCTTTTGGAAGGACAGGAAGAAGTACTACTGCCAATCATCTTCAGACGAGCTTAACATGACTTCATCATCTTCCGAGTCTGACTCGGTCCCTTCGATTCCCAGGTCGTTTTCCCTCATGAACCAATGATCTCGGGTTATATATGGCAACAAACGAAATGCGGCAGTGGGATTGCGGCGAAACAATGTCCCGTCCAACTCTCGCAAGATGTAAGCTCCTCCTTGATTCTTCCTCTCCACCTCATAAGGCCCGAAGTAGCGATCATCTGTTTTCCTCCGTGCACTGACTTCGACTTCGATTCCCACATTTCGCACTAGTACTAACTCGCCTTTGCTATATTCGCTTCTCTGCAGCTTCTTGATGAACCGCTTTTCAAATTGTTCTTTTGATCGGAAACGGGCTTTTCGCAAGGTTTCCCCTGCCCGTTTAATGTCCCTAGGATGCTTCGAAAGTTGGCGGATACGAAGGGTAAGCAGTTCAGCTGTAGTCATTCCCTTACGGAATCCGCTTACCAGAAACGTGGCTTCGGCTAAATCAAACGGCAAGAGTGGGTCCGTTCCATAAAGCAACTGGTATGGTGAAAATCCAGTCACTCTACTTACAGTGACTCGATCGGCCAGAAGGGCTGCGTCCAGTTTGTCTGGCCATATTTCAATTTTGCCTCCGCATGACTTGGTAACAGCTTCACGCAGTGTATAGTGTCCTTGCTCCACAACCCCATTGGCATGTTTGTTGTATGCAGAAATCTTCACATGCGGAATATTCATTTGCTTCATCAGTGCCTTAAATCCGGCCTTCACTTCGGAACCATTATCGGTAACGACTTTCCGCGGACATCCATATCGACAATATATGTGTGTCCAAAAGAAGTTCGCCAAATCTTCGGCTTTCTTTGTCTTCAGCGCCTGGGCTTCACAGGCCCCGGACAAGTCATCACGTGCAGCCACGATCATGTGATACCCCGTCTTGGACTCTGGCATCATCATAATGTCCACGTAAATCGTCTGAAAAAGTGCGACCGGCGTAGCCACCGTAAGTGGAATCTCCATCTTCTTGGTACTTCGTACTTGGCATCGGTGGCACGATGCGACGTGATGCTGAATAGTCGTTGTACAGCTTTGGCCAATAAAATCGTATTTTCAATATCTCCCAAGCCGGTTGCACCCCACGATGTCCCAAGTCATCGTGCACTTGATTCAGTATCTGTAACCGCTTTTGCAGGAATCCAGAATGACTTTCAAAGGCGGTCCAGTCTTATTTCTCCTCAACATTTGCCCTTCGTGCACCAGGTATCTTGTAGCTTGCTGGATAAAGCGTGCATGCTTTTGGGGTTTGTCAAATACTGGCGCTTCCAGCGTGGTGAGAAATCTCAAAACATCTCTTAAGAACTGTTCTTGCCCGTTCCGGCTTAGTAATATCATTGGTGAGGTCTCCGACTTTGTTCCTGATTCTCGTTGAAGTTCTCCCACATACAGGGCTATCTCGTCAAGCCAAGAATCATCATCACTACTGATCTCTTCGCCGTCTACTGGTTCGCGCCGAGATAACAGCATCAGGTCCCTGAAATTTTACCGCCGGGACGTGGATTAACGCAAAATGGAACATAAGTATCCCCTGAATCCACCGATTAACTGCAGCATCTGGCTGAAGATCTGGGTTATTCAATAGGCCTTGTATATATTTTGCATCCACTTCTACTGTGAGATTCTTGACTCCGATGATGATACAGACGCCAATGCCGGAGTGCTCGGTAAAGCCCAAATAATTCAAGCTTAGGCTGGGAATACCTTGATTCTCGTTCACTCATGGGCACTGATCCATATCTGGCTGGCCTCCGCCGTCCAAGTGAATCCTTTTGGGACAGAATCATACCTGCAGCAAGTTCGGCTTGAATCCACAGACAAAATAACTGGCTCCACACTCTCAGTAGTCGATTGGCCTTAAGGCGGGAGCACTTCCTACCAACTGTTTTATTCCTGGCGAAACGCCCACTCACGTCGTTCGTTCCAATCGAATTCCTGGTTCCGCCGGTACAGTTCCGTAAGAGGTCTGATGATGTCTGAGTAATTAGGAATCCAGATTCGTACTGTCCCGCTTAATCCCAAGAACCGACGTACCTTCCTGCGGATTTCCCAGGGCTGGCCAGTCTAATATAGTGGATACTTTCTTGGTATCTGGTGTTCGGCCCTCTGGTGAACATACCTGTCCTACGATTAAAGCTTCACGACGACAACATTGGACTTTGGTCGCTGAGAATGTAGCTCCAGCGCATCCTGACTTTGTGCATCACTCGATGCACGTCCTGAGCATGCTCCCATATGAATCGTCGGATTCCCTGAATTTTCAGCCAGCCGTTCTGGTTTTCCCTGCCGATCAAGGTAGGCCGATGCTGGACCCTTTTATTGGGAGGTCATCAATAAAAATATTGGCAACATGGGGAATTTCATCACGTAAAATGAACTACCATGCACTTTTGAAATTCAGCGGGCGAATTGGTGTATCCAGTTGGCATCGAAGTAATTCTCAGCAGTCCCCAAAGGTGTCATGAAGGCTGTCATATCCCGACTTTCAGGCTCCATTCGTCGGGCATCGAACCCCCAATAAAGATCGAACACGGTGTAACACTGGCGCCCTGCGAATCCTTCAACGAAGTCATCCACGATAGGTAGCATTCCGGCATCTCGTACTGATACTTTGTTAAGAGGCTGCAAGTCATGCACAATCCGTAGTTTGCCATTTTTCTTCAATACGCAGAACCATCGTGAACGATAAGATGATTGGCACATCTCAGTAGACTCCGGCTTCGATCTTAACTTCAGAACATCTATAACCTTCTGCAAAATCCCAGGCGGAATTGGAATGTTCTTATACTCCCACGGAGTATGAGGAACCGTTCGCTATCTTGTACGGCGAAAAATACTCATCTCGAAAGGTTCCCCTTTCTGAGTCCTCAAAAGCCAGGGCACTCTGATATAACTCCATAATTCGAACAAATAACCTTTCTTCTTCATGCTAAGGAATCCATCGCCGTTCAGTTGAGGGTTTTGAGTCGTTCGTCAGTTAGCCGAGCCGTGGGCTTGAAAGGGCGGTGGGCGTACATCCAGTTTGGCAGTGTTGCATGGGGTCCTCTGGAATATTACGTCGTACCTCGTATTCCGGTGAAAAGGTCGTGGAAACTGGTCTTATCTTCTTATCGACTCTTTTATACATAGTCAACACCACATTTTCCTGCCCCGTTCGATAGACACATCCACCGGCCAAAATTCTACACTGTTTTCATCTTCCCATTCCCATCGTGAAGGGTATGGGACTCTTGAAACCGTATCTCTTTTGTACAGCGAAAGGACTGATACTCTCTTCCAGTTTCGTCAAATAAAGCCACTGGATAAAATACGCACTCATCATCTTCTTCCAATTCTGCCCAGTCGCGGCGCAGCTGCTCCAGGTCCATAGGCTCCTTCATTCTTAATTCGGGTTCCGTGGTGTCATTCAACTTGAAGGCTGAATAACTCTGTAGGCGTTTATCGAAAATAGCTGAAGTCATTCTAATAACAACCAGAAAACACCTCCATTGTATTTCGGTAACCGTTAGAGGAACTCTGGTAGCGAAATATACAAGTACAAGTACGCCGTGCGGTAGAGAAATTCGGGCAATCCAATCATAGCCTTCCCAGCCTACGCGCTTCACCGGGCTCAGCAATAGTAATACAACCGCGCAATCAATGGGAAAGGCGGTGCGGCGTCGCATTATCAAACTCCGGAAGGTCGTAACTCTCAGTCTTCGAATCTTCGCTTCGGTGGCCTGTCCAACCCAGAATAGAATAAATAGTAGCGCGGCGAACAGAATAATTGGAAACGCGCACTTCAATAATCGAGACGTCTCAAAGTGCGAGCCCCAAGGCATTAGTGTCGGGGTCCGGGGCCAGGTACGTGCGCAAGTGCTCTTGAACGCGAGCCTCGTTGGAGCGACGGGACCCGCAGATTCGGCAGAACCGGCGACCATGGTGATCACAAGGGCTAAGAAATGCTTCCTCGTCCCCGGCACCCGGGTATAGAAACCCGCTGCTGGATTCCGAGCCCTGGTCTTCACTGTCAGCGTCATATTGGTGCACCTGATATTCCGAGAAGGTCCGACGATGACTGGACAAGGTCTCGGGGTCGTCCAAAAGGTCCTCGTAATTCGATCCGTATTCCGGGTAGTTGTAGTCCAAATAGCCGGCGTTAAGAATGTGCGAGACCACATATTCGTTCCGGAGTTTGACGGAGAGCAACTCGTGCAAGGCGTCCGCAAGTTTAATACGGCCATTACGCTGCAAGATGTGCCACAGAGTCTGGAGCTTCGCAACCTCCACTTCGAAGAGCAAGGGGTGGTGTAGAAAGCGCGCGGGAATGGAATGCTGAAACATGCCGTTGTGGCGAAAATTAGCGGCTGCACCGGTCTTCCGAGGCCATGCATCACGTACATTGGTAATCCCGTAACGATGCCATACCATATCTTCGATCCTACGCCCCGCTTCCAGAATAGCTAAACGTACCCCTGCCATGAAACGCACGACCGTACCATCTGAGAGTCCCGTGGCTTTAAACGGCTTCTCGGTTGAGCACCACTCGTCGAAGAGAATCGCTGACAAACTTACTGGTCTTCTTGCGCATTCCCCTGCTGATTCAAACCACCCGCCTCCCCATCTGGATTCTTGCGCTTCAAACCCGCACTCTGTTGGACCTCCATGGCCTCAAGATTCTCCGGTGCGCCACTTTCCACTTCATCCTCAGCGGTTGAGCGATCCGCTGACACGGGCAACTGAAGCGAACGGCCGGGAAGACTGTGATCCAAGGACGTAGAAGACGCATCCGAGCTCGGTGTGTCGTCAAGAGTAAGCGGATAGTTCTCAAGTCCGTACGGTGGAGGCGAAGGGCAACGTAAGTCCAAGATTCCCTCGGCTGCCATGGCAGCGTAGTCCACGAATGTGCTGAGAGGTCCGTGCAGGGCGCGTAACGCACAGTTTGCCGGCTCGCACCCCATTTCATCCTCGAAATGTAGGTGTGTCTGCTGATGTGCTTTTCCCTCGTAGATCCAGCGCATGAGCTCGTGCACCAACTGCGCCGATCCTGAATCCCGGTGCGCCACACGAGGCGGCTCTTCAGACTCGGCAGTGGACGGCAATTCTGCATGCGCTTCCAAGCCCTCGCGACTATCCGCGTCGCTGTCTTCGTCGGACGCAAATTCGTGACCCAGACTCATGGCCCCCAGGTCGTTAAGTGCCCTAGAAACGGCCCAATTAACAATGCGTTGAGGATCGACACAGAATGGCGGTAAGAGGTCGAATTCCTCAACTGACCAGTCTGAAACTGCAGGACTCCAATTCCCCGGAGACATAGTCTCCTGGTGGTACATCTCGCGCATCTCCACCTCCTCGTCCGCGTACTCATCGTTGTCATAGGGCGAGCTCGGGTCAGAACTCGGGGGCGAAGGTGAACTTGACAAAATTCTCGCGTAATGAGTTCCCCTCGTCGTGGATTGGAGGGTAACGAGCGGGTAGCGCGCTGAACACGTGCAGCAGCATCCTGGGCACGAGCCGTAGCATAGCCACGGGTCTCGCGGATCAACCGAGGGTAGGGTGATTCCACACGCTGCACTGGTGACGCAGCCCGAATAATACCAACCGCGACGTTCCCATTTCCATTTCCCTCATCCGAGTTAGTTCCAGTCGCCACCTCACCCGTACCTTCTGTCTCTCTCGCCAGCAGAGCGATTGTCCCAGCGCTCGCTGCTCCCTCGTGCAGAACGTCGAATTCCACCGTAAATTCTTCAAAGGCTAGACGCGCCTCTCATGCTGCAGCGACTAATGCTTGAAACGCCCTGGAAACGGGTCGACAAGATAACCACTCACTCATGGTAGGAGCTGGTGAATCGTCTGCATCCATCTGTAAATCTCCCTGGCCACTACCATCTTCCTTGTCCTCCCATATATTGCTCAGTCGTTTCACCTCTCTTACCGCCCGTTCGATGCCGAACAACGAGCAGTCCAAAGCAGACGCGTGCTGGCGCTCCAAACACAAGTCGCAAAATTCTTGCTCCAAGGCTTGCATTCCGTCGTCGCTGTCGCTGCTGCTGGAATAGATCGACACCAGGTCTGGCATACTGTCGCTGTCGGAGTCCAAGGGGAAGAGCTCGTCACCGTCCAACCGAAGACTTTCTTGCGCGCGTCGGTAAATATCCCGGGCCATCGTTGCCCTCGTACCGAATCCCGTGAGGACCTAGAATGAGGGCGGTGAACGGAGCCGACTGAGATAAGTAGGCCAGCGGCGACCCATCATCTCCCAGGACTGCCCCAGGCGCTACCGTCGTTCGCTTTGCTGCCATAACGTCCTGCGCAGAAGCTCTGCCGAACTGCGCATCTTGGTCGAGGGTGAGGCGCTGGTGGAGAGGCAGCATCGGTGGGGGCTCTTTAGCAGCATGCACCGGGAAACCCGCGTCGGGAGCAGCAAGTGGCACCAGTGCTGCCATCGCCTGGCGCAAACGACTCGCTTCTGGGTAGCAGAGTTCCAAGTCCCAAACACCTTGCGGGTCGTCAGGCGTGGTAAGGTGGAAGGTGAATTCATGGCAAGACATAGTGAAAGGCGCGCCGTTCTCGCGATTGCGAAAAATACGAAAAACATTAGCGGCAGAGCTGCGATGCAAAATCTGGCCATTAGGCAGAACGACGTGCCCATAATATTCCGACTGAGGAGCGGCTGAAAAGGTCGGATCGACGTCCACGGGCTGATGCTCGGCGTATTTATGCACTGGCGACTCACGGCCTCGGCAATTGTCGCCACAGGTCCGCCCGCACTTAACGCGACGACAGGCATAGGTGGATCTCCAGGTGGAACTCAAATGAGATATTGTACGTCCTCCAACCCTGGCTGCGGCGGCGTCGTCGACGGTCGGTAGGTCGCGTCCAGGAGGTTTGGCGTTGCGCCTGTGGCTCGACATTAGCCAGGACAGGGCTTGCGAGAGGCGAGGGCGCATGAGACATAGGCTGGATAATTGAAGGATAGGGAATTTCCAGTGGTATGGTTGTTTTCGCTTCAGCCTTTTGTACCACCTTCCCTGACTCTGTCGCTTCCAGAATTTCCACACCATTGTGCCGAGCACCGAAAGAATTCCTAACGCGACTCGTATCCATCTATCGGGGCCTTGAAACTGAGTAAATTGGGTACCTCTTCCATCCCGGAAAGATTTTCCTCTGTCTCTCACTTATCCTGTTTACTGGCTCGCAAATGGTCTCGGCTACAAGGCTTCTAATGCGAGTTAGAATGACAGGCGGAGACCTCCTCCACAACTCTGCTTTTTCTTTCATGCGCATCAGAATGTCGGTTCTCGATGCAAACACGTCACAGGATTCCCGGGAATCCGATTCTTTCAAAAATGTAAATGACTGATATTGACTGGAATTTGCAGGAGCGTGTGAAGGCCCTTCATACGGCGTCGCGAACAACTCATAGCGCGGCCGACGAGTCTCTCTATCTTTAAAAACCAAATATGTACCCTCCTCCCGCTCATCAATGCTTACCAAGTTTCCTCGCTGCCAGGGCCGCCCCAAAAGCAACCCAAAAGGTGCCTGCTGGGATACCCACAAGTCTGTGGAAGTAACTACCGCTCCGCAGGTAAATTCTACATTCTCAATTTTGCCTCGTAGCTCACCTTTTCCACCGTTCGCGTCATTCATTGTTATTGATTGTTCCATGTCGATTTCTCTTTTAATCTTCCACGCCGCGACATCCGACCTCACAATGTCCAACTGCGATCCCGTGTCGATTATGGCGCAGACTAGCCGTCCACCCGTTCGCATATCCAACTTAATTAATACTCCTTCTGACCTCGGCCAGCCCATGGAAGCGATCAGCAGATGGTCCGGAGTTTTGCCCAGGAGAACGGCACGTACATTTTCACCTTGATCATATCTTGGATTTCCGTCCGTAATTCCTTGGAAGTCACCATGATCTCTCGAAACGACATGGGAATTTCCATATTCAATATTCGTTCCATTACTCCTCGCCTATCCACGGTGGCTGTTAATTCTGACTGTCTGCCCACGGCTTTAATTCCAGCTCCGGAGTCGGTTCGCAGTACCTCGTTTTCCGGAAGCGTAGGAGTCAGAGCTTTCGATAATTTCTCTCCCTTGGCCTCCGTCGTCTTCATGAATTTTTCCTTGCTCGGCGCATCAGGCATTTCACTGTCTTCATCCTTCCCAAATCTGACGCGGCGAGCTTCAAACGGCAGTATTCCAGGCGTTAGCGGCACCTTTTTGAAGGGCAGCGGCCGAGCGTGCAACTTCCCCTTTTCTTCTGGAAGCCTGCCAACAGACGGTACCGGAGGCGACACTAACTCAGCAGGCACTTCCTCGGGCGACTTTCCTTCTCTGCCCTTCTTAACTTCTTCTTCTTTCGCAACTGGTGGCTCTTCCTTCTTCCTGGATTCTGGCCTCTCCGAATCCTTTCCACTCTGCAAATCCCTTATCTCGCCTGGCTTGTTTCGCGGACGGCCCGGCGGATATACTCCATCAAACACCTGTTTTCGAGCTTTCCGTACAGCAGTCTCCGTGCGCTCGGCCGGCTGAACGTATACCGGCTCCGTAGCAACCAATCTGGGGCTCGTTAGATACACGTCCCGAAATATGGGCTGTCCGCTTCCGCTTCAAATGACGTTAATGACTCTATCTCGCTCTCGTCATTCTCATCACTAGAGGCCGCGGCCATTCTCGCTTCTTCTTCCTGATAGAAACTCTGCACGGCGACCGCCTATCTCGGAATTTATCAACGAACACCAATCCTACGTGCGGTTGCCGACGTGCCGCCCATTCTCTCTGCTGCTTGTACTAGCGATTCTCCGTACCCGCGGCGAATCGTTCCTCCGTTCTTCATTACTAGCTTCCGGGTTTCTTCATTAAAGAAAATGACACCCCGTGCTACTAAGTCAGCCACCTTTCGGCAATCGGATATACGGTGTCCCTCTTCTTGGCAACCATAGCAGGTCAAAACATCGCTCGACCCTCCTGCTGGTCGCCCTAAGGGAATGTTATTTGGGTAGGTGACTGGGGGCGCAGCGGCTGGTGGCAACTCAAATTTAGGTGCGCTTGTTCGGCTAGACGGTCTGGATCGCGCTGAGTAAGAAGGGTCTCCCCTACTCAGCTGTGGCGGCTTTACACATTTCTCTACAATCCCACTCTTATCCAATATCATCACCTATAGTAGGTAGGCGCATACTCCGGGTCCTCAAGATTCATCTTACTCAACTTGCTAATCAGCTTCGAAATTTCCTCTTCGTTACCTTGATAGCGTTGGACATCTCGGTCCGCTGCAATCTTCACAGCTCGTTTCTTTTTATCCGTCTTCTTCTCTTGTTCTGACGCTTTCTTTTGCGGTACGTTTCATAGTCGGACTCATCCGGATCATCACTTGAGCTGTCTGAGTCCTCTCCCGAATAATCTTCATCCCTTTCCTCGCCCAGTACCGCGGCACGCACCATCAGAGCCTCATACTTGTTTCGCCGGAAAATACCACTCTGCCGCCTCATTTATCTCAGCCACTGTGTACTGGTCATCATCATCTCGGTGAGGATTAACTTGCAGAATGCGATTCTCTAATACCTGACGAAGTGTTACATTAATTCCTAGCAGGAAGTACGCGTTATAATCTTCCCTACTAAGGTGCCCTCTCGAGAGCGGTCCTCCCGCGATGGTGTTATACTTCAGGAAATACCCGCGCCACTGTGTGAGGTTGTAACAGGTCTGCAAACGTTTTTGGGCAGTGTATGCTTCCACGTCAACCGGTTTGTACTTCTGATATACTCGATCCGCGTCAAAATACTTCAAAAGCTCTGTCTTTAAAATCGCCCACCTTCGATACTCGTATCCTTCTAACGTACGAATGATATTTTGTACGTCCACCGAACAATAGGAAAGCAGCAATTCACATTTCTCATGATCGCTCGCAACTCGACACTTCTTGATTAAGCGTTCAAAATGATCTACGAACAACTGAACGTCCGTGTACTTACCTGTAAAGGTCTTGGGCGCGTCCTTAGCACCACGCACAGGCATATCGTGCTTAGATCGACGCCGTGATACAGAGGCCGGCGTATGAATGGAATACGGGGGGGCTGCTCCCGGCATACGCAAATCTGGCATATCTGAAATCGAACTCTCCGAGGTCGATGAGCTGGAGGGACTACTTCCTCCTGAACGATAGTTGGGAAATGCCTGCTGCCTACGTTGAGACTTCTTCTTATTGGCGCGCCCGGGTTCCGGTCCCTTCTTCTCTTCTTCCCCTTCAAACGGGCCTACGGGCACACCAAATCGTGCCTCCCATGCTTCTTTGTCTTCTGCAGTCTCAAATGTTGATTCATATTCTTCTCGTTCTTGTCGGGTCTTAAAAACTCTGGTAGTTCGCATCCTTGTTACTGAAGGCTGTTCTGGATCTGTAATTCTTGCGGTACTTGTTCAAGGAATCCGAGAATAACAATTCCTGATATTGGAGATATATATTCCCTCGCGGTGGGCTCCAATTATGTGCAGTGGAATATTTGTTCCCCTAAAATCTCTTTGGAAGCGACTTTGTTCAAAAGAAATTGAGGTGTTCAATAAGGCTCTCCAACCAATTGTTATTCAAAGAATTCTCAGAAAACGGACAGACGGCGGTAATCGGGGATTTCGGAGGGTGCTTGCCAAACAAGCACAAACAACAGCTGTTCTGCGGATTCGGCGGTATTTGACTAACTTTCGTAGTCTTACGGATTAAACTCTGTGCAGTGTCGGTATTTGGTTCGGCTTGCAGCACACTTGCGGTTTTAGTAGCACAAGCTTATATAAGCAGTACTTGAATACAGGGGGAAATTTGTGTCTACTGTAAAAACTGGGGCCCTTTATATACTCCAGCATGTGAGTCATCTTTTCTGACTCATAGCGAGGCTCCGGACGTATGACTTGATGTGACTCAGTGTGACTCCCATTTCGGTTCCACACGTGACTCATGTCGGGCCGACTACCCCTTCTTTGCCTATCCACGTATTTTCTCACTTATTCGCTCCACAATCTTCCGAGCATATTGCTCGCGCTTCAAGGCAAACATTATTCATGTATCACATCACCAAGTATGCTGCGGCGGTCGAGCAGGATGTAGTTGGTAGTCTGCCTCCTATGTATCAATATTGATGAATCACGTGTGCGAGTTCCTTGTGCTCGACATCACGCAGCTCAGACTTTTCTCCTTCCTCTGCCGCAGCATGTGCTGCGGCGCAGTCCCTCTCCCTTCCTTCTCTTTTTTCAACCACCACCATTCTCTATGCCCAAAGTCCAATCCGTTTCCACTACCCCCGGCGCGCCCTGCAAGTACAAACCACCAGTTGTCACCCGAGCACGGAACTGGTACCTCACCTATGACGGGTGTTTCTCTCGCCAGATGTAAGTTTTTCTGCGCGTATTAAAGTTGTGAATTTAATCAAACACACAGCAAAACTGTGCTTGACGAGACCCAATATCATCTGACCCAACGCAGGCGTCGCATCATCTTCGCTCCAACCCTCGCCGATGCGGTGGGGTTCTTACACGAGTGCGAGGGCAAAGCCCTCGCATTTCAACAGCAGGTCGACGGCTCGTTTGTCTGCGTTCCCAATGTCCCGATATTCTACATTGTAGATGGGTGCTCCGGGGACATCTTCACCTCTATGTACGTCACCACTTCCTTCAACTTTCGTACCCGATTGACATTTCTTGTCAAGTGCCGAAGCCGAGCAGGCCTGGATGGATCACGGTGGTGCGGGTGACATCAGGGCGGTATTGGACGACTATTGGCAGGCACTCGAGTGCAGCCTTAACCCGCCTTAAAGTGCGTACATCCGCCATGGCTCAACATATTCTCTGAATGTCACCTCAAGCTTCCTCTGCACGTCGCCCCATTCTTTCGAAGACAGTAACACTACGCAGTTCGTTTTCTTGGACAACGCTACACTCTCGACACTCCGCGCACACTACGCAGTTCGTTTTTCTTGGACAACACTACACTCTCGACACTCCGCGTGTTAAAAATGGACCGACAATGGACGTGCCCTGGCCCGACACGCTGAAATTTACTCGTGATGATCCCCTGCCCGTATCTACACGCGATGTCGCTAGCCTTGTACATATCCACCTACATGTACTGTGAACCGAGCCGCATATAGCCACTCTACCCTACTACTGCTTACCAAATGTGAATTTAACAAGGGTAGAATTGTTGCAATCAATACAATCTGAAGATCTGGCATCGATACAAACGAGTGCAGATCTAAGAGAATTTTTACCGGTCTCGATGGGGTTGCACAATTGCTTCGTCCCAATGGAGGTCGCAGATAGTATCGCAAGCGAATCGAGCAAGCAGCATGATATTTCGACAGATCTACAAAACATCCGACTACGACTACCCAACTAATTTACGGGCCATGAGGTGAGCACCAGCGGAAACGAGAACTAGGGGATAATTATTAAGCACACAAGACGAAGGGAGGATTCGAAAACTCACCGGAATTCACAGAACCTGAATGAGATTGTATGTGAGCATGTCGTTGAACGCTGAGACCGCCAATGCCTGCGTCTTGTAACTCTTCATAGAGCTGCGAGAGACGCCGACAACGGCCGCCAAGGCGAGGGAGTTGTGGAGCGTCACTCCAATGTGTCTCCCGCGAGTGATGCAGTACCAGAGGGGGGCCTCACCTTCAGCGGCCGCCTCCTCGGGAACAGGCGCAAGAGGACCAGCGGGGACGACGAGATACAGTGCCCCAGCTACCCAGGGCCCCTGGGTCTGGAAACCTGCAGGCAGGGGAACCACGGGAGCGGCGGTGGCAACTGGAAGGTGCATCGAATCAGACGGTGCAATTGCGTGTATCAAGGAAGACATTACCAGGAGGGGAAACGGCGAGAGCCAAGTGCTGGATAGCGGCGACCGTCTGAGCTAAGGCGAGGTGTAAGTGGGGAAGGCTAAGAGTATAGACAACACATACGATCAACGGAGGGAGGCGCCGCTTCTGGAGCAGAGGAGTGGGCCTCTGCTCCGGAAGCTGCTGGAGTGAAAGAAGTCATGGTGGTTTCAGTCTAAGAGAGATCCCACTGCCGAGAGCAAGCTTTATATGGCCACCGGTTGGAACTCCGACCTGATGGTAGCCCTGTGGACTCGACTATTTGGGAGGAAAGTCCGCGACGAGCGTGATTCCCAGAAAACCCCACTTTCCTCTGCATCTTTTTCCTCACCAAACACCACAGTTGCGGCGAGACTGGATTCATATAGCCCAGGCAGACAATAAGGTATAACAGACCAGTCCCCAGAAGCTTTAAAAAACTGTTAGCGCTGACGATTCTCCAGAAAATGCCGGCCAGAGACAAAGAAAAAGCGAAACGTGTATGAAAGCGTATCCCAAGGCAGACCGCAGGAGCAAACAATTGTGGGCCGAAGGCAACAGAGAGTCCATTCTCAACCCTCACATTGAAGGTTACACGCAAGCTTTGAGCCAGGGGTGGGTCGCCGAGCGCAAGTACTGGAAGAAAGTTTGCAACGAGTACCACACCCGAGTTGACTGGAGAACACCCGACGAAGCCGAGCCAGAAGTCCAGGAATGGAGCTCTGACCATGTGCTGCCGACAGAGACGCTCTCGCCAGAGGAGGAAGTCGAGAAGCGCCAGCACGTCAAACTGCTTAATATGGTAAGAGACGCGTCTTGACATGTGACCAAACCACTCACACAGACCATCCCCACAGCGGATTCGCCGATGGTTCAAGTATCGAGTGAAACACATCTGTAAGAGTTCCAGCGGGACGGACCCAACCAAAGACCCATACACCATGCTCCTCGCTCAACTCTCTAAAACCACCAACCCGCCCAAAGCACGCCAAGCCTTTCAGCAGTATATGCACGAGTCCTACGACGCCGACATTGCGGACCTGGTGACGGAAAAATGGACTGCAGGAGAATCTGAGCGGGCGGCCGCTGGAGACTCGAACAAAGTCGCTAAGGCTGGGTTTCGTGCGCAAGTCGCGCGTGAAGCCTTTGCACAATTGCCTGTGTTAGAACAGAAGGCTTACGGGCTGAGGGCGAAGCAGGCGGCGGCGGATGCGAGAGAGGCTTATATGGAGCGACTGAAGGCGCCTCCCTCTCAGAAACCGCAGGATCGTCAAAGGTGAGCCTGTCCGTCCTCAAGCGCAGTATCCCTTTTCATACTGCGCCCATGCAGCTGTATCGACGGTCTGTCGGATTTCATGGCTCCCATACTTCAGGGAATTCATGCGCACACCTGGATGCCACGCCACGATTATCATTGGAGGCCCCATGCCCAAATTTGGAGGGGAATTGCGCACTCTGCATTGAGTCCCCCCCTCACATCTATACGTTATTACGCTGACTTGACCCGGAATGCAGCGTCTCCTATGACCGAAACCAGACCGCTGCCACGTCTCATTGGGCCCAGTGGGACAAGCCCTGCTTCGCAAGTAATGTCTCAGGCTTTATGATTGAATATTTGAAAACCGCATACTGTACGTATCTCTTACCGCCCACAGTTCAGCGCTCACTGTGAGTCATACAGCCAAGGAAGACTGTGCAAAGGCCGCCTTGCCGGTAGACAGTGTGGCACCGCACGCCATTGGTACCGAGGACGACGACAGCGAGCCCGATTCAGTGTTTCCGTCCGACGAGGAGGACAACGAGGAGGACAACGACGATGATGAGGAGCAGGAGCAGGAGGCAGGCCAGATGCACAAGAAGAGGAAGGTGACTGTGTCTAACAAGGGGAAGGGTGTAGCGAGAGACGCAGCCGTGGTGGGTGGTGGGGAGCAGGAGGAGGAGCACCAGCAGGAGCGGCAGGAGTGGCAGCAGTGGCAGGAGGAGCAGGAGCAGGAGGGGGAGGGGGAGGGGGAGGAACAGGGTGATCTGTGGGACGATGATCCCGTGGAGGCGGTGCACAAGATCGACATGCTCAAAAGGGTGGCGCAACTCAAGATCGGTACCCTCAACGGGACAAGGGATGCAGCGCGCAGGATTGACGACATCAATAAACAGCTACAGCACGACATCCACGCTCGCAACAGTGCCAACGAGAAGCGGCGCCAGGAACACATTGCCAAAAATCAGGAGGCCATGGCGGTGTTGCAGCGCGGTATGGCTGAGGTGCTGGAGCCACTCCAGCACCAGCGCACCCCCTGCCAGAACCGCCAGAAAACTGTGCCTGGTGCTGGCGATGTGTCAGCCCCGCGAAGATCGGCACGTCATGGTGCAACAAGCGAATCGACACCAGAGTCGGGGCCTGTGATAGCCGGGTCTTCCACATCGACCAACGCCACAGCAACCGTCGCTGCCGTGCCCATCGCCGTCTCGACGACCGCTTCCATCACTCAAGGGACTGGCCCTGACGCTCTCCCCCCCTCTCCCGCAACCATCATGCCAGACCCGGGTGCCGACCCGGTACCGTGTCCAGCCTCCGCACTCCCCTGGTTTGTAGACGCACAACGCGACCTCATGAAGATGAGGCTGGGCCCTCACTTTGACGCCGTGCTTGCTGCGTGGACGTGGATTGAAGACACATCACGATTTGAGCAAGGCCCTGACCAATTTGCCTAGCAAATTCCGCCCCAAACAGGTGACGACTTGGATTTCGAACGCCAGGGGGAAGCGAGGGGAAACGCTCGCTGTCGCTGATCTGTGGCAATACGGGGTGGAGTGGAAGACGTGGTGGGATTCGTTGCAGCCGGAGTGGAGGGAGAAGGCGGCTGACGGATTGTGGTCTGTGGCCCGCGGGTACGGCGGGGGGGGGACGTGAGTGGGGCCCTCTTTACCAGTGGGGGGTAAATGGTGTCTTGAGTGTCGTCGCGTCGCTGTACTTCTGGGGCTGCAGTGTGCGGGAGACTAGGTCGGTGGAGTGGGAGGCAGCAGTGAACGATGTCGCTTGGATGTTCGAGGGAATAGCCACATACTACGAATTGTTTAACAAAAGATTTTGAGTAACCATGAATGAACAGTATCATTATTCACTGTAGTGAGAGCGACTTGGGACTTGAAGACGGTGTCTGATGAACTCATCATGCGAACTGCCCATGCTGGTGTTTGCCGTTTCTCAGGTTTTTGGTTGTACTCCTGGACTTATTCCTTCCGGAACTCAATGGCATCGAAGAGACGTTCGCAGGGCTCTCCAGCGTGCTCAGCATCCATGAGTATAATTTTTCAGTGATTTACCACCAAATTGTTTCACTTTGATGCAGTGGGAACTGGTCTCAAATTCGGCTCTCCTTTGTTCCCCCAGAGCTGAATTCACTCCAACTCTGTGCTTGGCAGTCCCCATATGACAATTCTAAACGAACCACTTCAATTCAACCCCGAACTCACCATGTGAACTCACCCCTGCTCTATTGTTGCATTATCGAGGCCACCACAGGGTGCCTTCCGCCCAGAATGCTGCCGGAGTACTTTGTTCTCTTTCGCTTTCGAACACAGCCTTCAACTCCAGAAGATAAGTGCAGAGTTGTAGTGTTTATCGTTCGAACTCACCATGCGAACTGCCCATTCCGGCCTTTGCCGCCTCTCAAGTTTTTGGTCATGCTCCTCTAGTACTTCTTTCCGGAGCTCGATGGCATTGCAGAGACCGTCATAGGGCTCGCCAGGGTGCTTAGCATTTAACACCATTATTTTTGAGCCATTTACACCAAATTGTTTCACTTTGATGCGGTGCGAACTCGGCATAAATATAGGTCTCAAGCATTGTTCGACTTCTTCCACTGTGACTTACAACTCAGCAACCCTATTTTCCACAACTTGTGCTTCGAATCCTCCCATTTTGAGTACGACCCTTTGTATAGCTTTAACAACACCCGCGACCTTCTTTCCGACTGCCACTGACTCATGGTTGACTAGATTCTGTGCCGACACCACCGCGAACTCATCACGCGACCCAGGTGCTAGAAACACCGAATAGTGCTTTCTCCAGGTATTCCTGGCTCTCAAATCATGCACAAGGCGACTGATATGTGATGAAAAGATCTGGATTCACCCAAATCCTGTGTTGTATGCTCCCCGTACGGTGCGTCTGAACAAACCATTTCCACTCAACCGCGAACTCACCACTGCGAACTCACCACCGCAAATTCACCACGCAGAACCACTTCTTAATGGTCTCGGTGGGACTTGTAAGCTTCTACAAACTAATTTTTGTCTACTCCGCTTTGCCGTGGTGTGGGGTCCTCGGGCCCTTCATTTTTTTTGCCCTCGTATGCACCGTTGGCGCTTGTAGATTAGATTTGTTGTATACAAATCTGATCGGGTACTGATCGGTAATGCCCAGCACAGCCTCTGGGTACGACCCACTCCTCCCACCCCTCGCTTCGCCCTTCCCACCAACTTACTCCTCCCAACCGCCTCCTCTTCGTCTCTTGTCTGCGCCCTAGGCGACTCTATCGTGTTCCACCACCACCACTATGCACGAACACCGACGGCACTTCGGTCCGCTTCCAACATCTTACCCGACCCAAACATATTAGCCGAGGATGTGCAGTGTGATTTCTTGCACCAAACTCCCATGACCAACGCAACAGCCTCGAGCTCCGCCGCCAACCTCAAGTGCGCGTACCCCCGCCGCTGCCTTTTTTCACCTTGCTCATTGATTCCACCCCACAGAGCGCAAAAATGCGCTGAGCGCAATGAGAAGGCGTGGTTACACATGGCCCAGTGCGCCGTCCATTGTTGCTACCGCAGGCCAAACTTGCTGACTCCTCATATCATCCCTCAGCAAGCGTGCGGAGCTCGTCTTGCGACCTCTAGAGGAACAGCAGCTCGCCGTGGAGCGCTCCAGAGCTTACCAGGCCACATATCGAGAAAAGTGCGTGATGACCCCGGAGCTTAACAGTTTCATGCTTACCGCGGTTGACAGGCACCGCGCTGATCTCCGGCGATGTGAAGCCAAGCGCCGAGCAGTGTACGTCCAGCTGCCCCAATTGCGTGTGTGTGTGTGTTTTTTTTTTTGACTTACTTGTATTGGGAAGATTGCACCTCGCACGCTACGGAGCAGAGGCCCATGCTCTGTATTTGAAGGCCAGGCGCCAGCGGAAACGTAGCAGCGCTTCCAAACGCGCCGGTACCTCCTATGACCTCCGGGACCTTCCGTATGGTTTTGGGTATCATCCCGAAGAGAACGACGGGATCATTGGCCGCACTCCGCTCCCCGCCTGCTACTTCCACTGAATGTTCCCTCGATTCTGCCGCCACTGCTGGCTACCGTAGTCACCGCATACTGTACTGTACTTGACCAATGCGATACCGACTTGCGCCATCGTGCGCCATTCCGCATCACCATCACCAAGACGACTATCTGAGCGCAACAGTGTAATATCTGATGAGCCGTACACCACAAGATAAGTATTGTATGCGAGATGAGTGAGTGGCAATTCAAGCGTAGACATCCCTTAGGCGGGTGAACATGTCCAGACCAGTGCGTCCCCGGTTCCCGCGTACTTTCTCCCAAATTGCAAGCTCCCTCTCTGAGGCATAAGTCTCGAACTCACGGTCTGAGTGGCCCCTCTTGTGCACCCAACGAAAGACGGAGGCGTGGCAGAATTGACGCAGGAGATATCGAGTCTCATTGGGTCCCACGGGTGCGAAGGACATGTGTTTCGCCCCGGCGGGTACAAGGACCGTGGCGCCTGCCGGCAGCTCAATCATTGCGTGGTCGTCCCATGAGATGACGTGGCCGCCTTTGGTGTGATTGTAGGCCCCGAGAGCTGTGACGGCCTCCATGGTATCAAACGCCATCTCGTAGTCGACCTTTGATAGCGCGGTGTCATGGAAGATGATCTCGCAGGTGGTGAAGACCGTGCCAGTAAATGGGATCGCAGAGAAACACCTGCCCTCGACCTCGCTAGTTCTGGCCGCCGCCGCCGCGTAACCTCGGGGTGCGAACTGCTGGTACAAATCTAATCATGATTAGCACATGGCCTCCGATGCTCAAGACGCTTACAATTTTGATAAGCTGAGATGGCGTGGAGATACTGGTTGTCAATCAGGCTTCGCATCTCGTCGGTGTCGATGGCATGCTGGACCATAGTGTGTGGCACCTCAAAATTGCATCAGCTGCCGAGTTGGAATGACGGCACAAACAGAAGACTCACTTGCAAACAGGCGATGATCCTGAGTGCTAAATCCCATGCCGAAATGAATTGAGTCGAGCATGCCGTCAGCGCGGGGACGGCTACGCCGGGCGACCCGTGCAATGTCCCGCGTCGCACGCTGGATAATGCCTGGCCCACCACTCGCTGTCGCGCCTGGGGCCCTCGGCGACAACGACCATGACATAGTCAAGACGATTGACAACAGGACGCGGCAGGCTGACCCAACACAGAGTATCAGCAAAATGCGAGTTGTTTCAATAGAAAAAAAAAGCAGACTGACCCTTTGATTGGGCCATATGAGATATGCCCGAAATCTTCTTTGAGTTCGTCGGCCGATTGCTCGGGAGCAGGGCGTTGGAGGCGGGGCGAAATGCCGGGGCGAAGCGGACGACGGTCGAGGGCGCGTTGGCTCGCAGCGCGACAACGTGCCGCAAAGGCCGCGATGGCCACTCTTTCTGCAGTGGCACGCTCGCGGTCGCGGCGGGCAGTAGGTGATCAGGCGTTGAGGGATACACTCTGAAGTCGGAAGAGTAGGGGTCGGGGAGGGCGACGGAGAGGACCTGTGGAGAATCTTGGTTTCGGACTCCGGGTCCGAGTCCAGATTGTCAGAGTCAGAGTCTTGTGGTCCGTTGGTGCCAACCTGGAGTACAGGAATTGTTCGCTGAAAGGTGTGGTTAACTACTGCCCTTTAGGATAGGAAGAAAAGGACGAACCTCGCCACAATACAGAGGATCGTTATCTTCGCGATGGATGGCGATCGAGTTGGCGAATTGGAGCAAGTCTTGCAAAGTGTATCGCTGGTCGGTGCGGATGGGTGTGCCCGGCGCAGTCGCGCTCGAAAGTTAGTCCTGAGGAGGAGTGCCCATGATGGGGAGTGATAGTGGCAGGGAAATAGCTGTCCATAGAGAATTGGATTTGCTCCATCGCGAGGGATTCCCTTTTTTTTTCTTTTGGGAGAGCGAAGACAGGAGGAGGGAGGGATGTTTTATGCAAAGACCCACCTCGTTCCCTGCGAATTCCAGCAATCACACCGGAACAATATTTACCACCGTGTAACACGCCATGAGCGATTGGAAACACAGCCATGTCTGCGCAACTGTGGAATTTCTGATTAGCACCGAAAGATCGAAAAGATGGGAGTGAGACCTCACCTCTCCCTTTTGATCTTCACATTGAGCCGAGTCCCCTACTTGCCCGAGCACGCCAGTCGCGAGCCAGATCACCCTTTCTGATGGACACTAAAATTTAGTGGTTGTTGCGAGGGGCCGGTACCAATGGGAGGACAGGAGGAGGTCTCAGGACTCGTGGGCCGGGACTTCGGACTTCATAAAGCCTGCGCTGCGCTCAGTGCGGTATAATTCACTACCATGTCGGAAAGAACTTTCTTTACGCTTGATCCGACCACCAAAATTCTGCTGGATGCAGAAATGGACAAATCGTAAGCTTGCGTTGTTCTGGTTCTGTTTGGGGATAGATACTGACCAGAATTCCGCTTGCAAGTCTGGAGAACATCAATCTTGGATGCTTGTTGACCTACAATATTTCTTGCCATTGGAGAGGGCACAAAAAGGACTGCCCCTGGGTTCGTCTTCCAGCCGGGAACTGGGATGGGGAGTCTATCGAGCGCGGTTGGGCAGGGCTGGCAGCGGCGGATTCCTCTTCATCTCGGAAGCGGGAAGTTGGTGCGTGTGTTTTGAGGCGCGAGATGTGTGGGCTGATGGACTCCGCGCAGGGCCGCCAAGCTGTGAAAGGGTGCCGGGGACCAGTCGGAGATGCGTGCCATGGTGCTTACAATTATCTGAAAGGGATAGTTTAGTTCTCCAGAACATGATTGTTTTCACATGGCGAGTTTCACGCGCCGTACGGATCAGATGCTACTAGCTACTCGACCAAACTCCCGCCCTAACTCCCCACCACATGTGCCCAACACAAAATGGCGACGTCCTCGTCGCCCACGGAACCAGAGACCAACAAAGACACAAGTCACATACTACGACCTAACCAACCCAGCGCTGTGAGCGCACGACTCAGGTCACGAAGGCGCGGATCGTGATCCCAATCAAGTGATGTCGGCACTTGTCCAGGCGGGACGGAATTTGAAGGCGCGGCGAAACAGAATGAAGGATACGAACACGGGGTATGTTTCTGAGGATGATGATAATAGACACCGGATTTTGTATGTTGTCGAGGACTGGAACGCGACTGCGTCCAAGACGAGGCGCACGGGGTGAACGGCGGTGACGGCGTTGCAGACTGGCAAACGGCCGCGAGGTACCCGTACAAAGCACTGAGATATCGCGCGGGGAAGGCGGCGTCGACGGGGGATGTGAGGAAGAAATGGGAAGGGCCTCTGTATCCTCGGCCCAATCGAGCGGCGCGCGAAGGACTGTGACGGGTTCCGTCTGCATGGCGGCGACAGAAAATGAATGGGGAAGGGGGGTAGGGCAGGGGGGTACTCGTTTCGGTCTCGGTCTGGGTCGCAGCTGAGACACGGGACAAAGCTGCACTCGCCTCGGAATGGGAATGTGCCTGGCGCTCTCTCAGGCCCTCCTGACGACCTGCCTCATACCCCTCCTCTCGTGCGCAAGCTGTTTCTTTCGCCCTCTGCTGGTGTCCTATCCGAGCCGCCACATCAAACATATTGCGGAGACACTCTTGAAGTTTTTCTCCACCCTGTTTCGTACATTGTCTGGAATGAGTAGACCAAGCAGCTGATCCATCTTCTCAGGTGGAAAGATCGGCACCGACATCGTGTGGAAGGATAAAATGATTGCTGGAAAAGACGCAACACGGGATCGTGCTGGATGTCGAATATGCGCGGGGAAATAAAGACGGCGACACGACCAGAAAATGGCGGTAGTGGCGATGCGAAAACACGCTGACGGCAAGGTGAGCGCACCGCGGAGACTTCTTCGAACTTCTTCTTTCTCTACTGCTTCTACTGCACTGCACCGCACGATCCTCTTCTCTACTGTTCCCCAAGGTCTTCGATCGGGCCAAGGAGCTGCTGCGAAGGCTAAGAAGACCACTCAATCACCAAAATGGGGTAGCACCCCGGAGTCCGCTGGGGGCGTCGGTGACGGACGAAGACAAAGGCTTGATGATGGTTAACTACGGATCAGATGCTACTAGCTAACTCGACCAAACTCCCGCCCTAACTCCCCACCACAGTGGGACCGAACAGCCTCCGTCGAATGATTGGTGTGCTGGACAAGATCTATTGATGGAGACTTCCATGGGAGTAAAAGAAGACCAGAGATCGTCGTGATCGAGCGAGTTCGCATGGGTCCCAGAACAACGCGCATGCGGCCGGATCCCGAAGAGGAGATTGCGGTGGCGAGTTAGCGTGGGGCCAGGCAACGTCACCGACCCCGGATCAGTGCGGGCCCCGAATGCACGCTTCGCATCTGGTCCTCGCGAATGGTAAGTTTTATCGACCATCGACCAGGCACCGCAAAAAATGAGACCTACCCTACCAGGAGCTCTTCCTGATTGGTGCGATAAGGAGAAAAACAACGAGGGAATGGAACTCCCTATCCGCATGTAGCGAGCACCGTGAAATCAGAACAAAGGCCCCCACCCCGAATTCCACCGCAGTGGTACCGAATATCTGTATTGGTAAAGGTGAAGATCGCAAGGGAGAGAGCCGCGAGGCCGGAAAATATGGACAGTGCAAGACATGGTGAGTTTAAGTAATTCAGATAGGCGACACGAACACACCAGCCACTTTCCCCCAATTCTATGTCTGAAGAGGTGGTGCGCCCTGGCTCAGAAAATAACCCCCACCTGGTGGACACCCCGCGTAAGCCGTCAGGACCTCAAATGGCCAATGATCTGACTCTGGCGCACCTTAATACAGCGCGCCCCAAGAAAAAAACAGGTGAGGACTGAGTCCAATGCTGAGGAGCGGGGGCCCGGTTCTTTCTTCAATCCCTTGCCTGTTGCAGACAGCCCCCGTACGTCACTCGTGTTTTTGGGGCCGGCCGTTACTGATGCCCGACCCCAGCCCGACCCAAAAAAAATATTGTGGCCCACCGTCGACTATATGTCCCGATCCTCCTGCAATGGCGGGCCCTTCGGTTGCTGCATCGTCACGGTCGCTGAATCTCGCTTTGGAGGCAAGCCTTCTGTCTGAGGAGCGGGAGGAAGAGAGGCGTCATCAACAGCGACTCCGCAACCAGGCTTTAATGGACGCGCACAGGTAACTAAACTGTCTTCTCAATCTGTGGAAAAAAAATCAGTTAACGAGACTACACAGGGCCACGGGTGAGCGAGAGCTCGAGCGGTCAAGGAGGGAGTTGGCTCGCACGGCATTTCCTCGTCCACAAACTCGGAGATCGATGTTCGTGGGACGCCGTGAGCTGCGTGAGACGCCCCTCCACCTGCAAGATCTCTACTTGGATGGAACTTCCCCACCGGATACGGCCGCGTTGCACAAGCATCATGAGTGCAGCATTTGCCAACTCGTCAAGTCTCATCCTGTGTCGTACATCTGTCTCACTCATAACCTACCTGAAATGGAATTTGGCTGAGCCATGCTGACAGTTACCTCTGTGGCCACAGTCATTGTTACGCATGCATCTGGCTGTGGTTCGAGCAGAAGTGGACCTGCCCCGATTGCGTCGCCCCAGTTGAGACCGTTCCGTTTCGTCATTACGCAGAGGAGGCTGGAATTGAGCTGCAGTATCCGGGTCACAGAGCCAGTAGCACAGTAGATTACTCCTGGGAGGGCTTGATGTTCCCAACACAGCGAGGATAGCCGTATTATCGATGACGTCGTAGTACCCGTAGTTCTAGTCTTGTGGTCATGGCAAGGCGAGGGTGGAGGCGAGAGGTTCGAGTTTGATCCGAGACTCGTGCCCGTGATTGTAACGTGACAGTAACCGACAATAATGATGACATCTTGGCTATCTAATCTCTGACTACTTACTGTGGCTGGGGACCGTGCACCTGACGGCTTCAAAATGTCGAGTCTGCCGGGCGCGCCAAGAAGCTGAGAGATCTTGTTGATTTACCGGCACTCGCTCTTTCGCCGACACTTCTGGACCTGGGTCTTTTGGGGGCTGCTGTCTATTGCTGAGAATGAGTAGTCGCGCACTTCGTGGTCGCCCCGCGCGAGGGACCTGCTGGACCTGGACACAGAAGAGCCGGGAGCAGACGAGCAGCTTGTGGCGGATCGTGGTATCTATGTGGCCGCCGATGGGCTTAGTCGACAAGAAGAGCTGCTGAATATCGGCATGAAAAAGCGGTGCGTACTGCCCACAGAACTGCGAGATTCGCTGGGCGAGTGGCTGCCGGTCCCAGAGTATGGGGACGAACAGGAGAATGATGTTCCCTCATCAGAACCCATAGCTCAGGGCAAGCGGAAGGAGTATGCGAGCACGGTGAGTGACTTGAAAAAAATTGGTATAAGACGGCTGTCTGAGTTGGCGTCTGGTCTTATACAGCGATCCGGCCTCTCTGTGGCGCCCTCTCAAAGCCATGTTCCTGGACGAGGTGCTGCGCCATGAGGGAATGGGGGATGATCTCGATGCACCACGCTGCGCGCTGTGCGCAGTCTCCCTCCACACAAATGATTTGACGAGGCGGGCTTTCAAGTGCTACGACTGCGGGCAGTATCTACAATGCGGCGACTGCTGTTTGCTTCACCACCAGCAGACTCCTCTACATGTGCTGCAGGTGCGTGTTGAGATAAGTTAGTCTTTTATATCTCTAATGTTGGTCGGCAGGAATGGAACGGGAGTTTTTGGAAGACGTGCACGCTGGAGAGCATCGGTTTGGTGTATCAGCTAGGGCACAGTGGTTTCCCCTGTCCTTCCCCGGATGAGGCGGTCCGCACGCTCATCGTCATTGAAGCGCCGATGATCCACCAGATTCGCATCCGTTACTGCAAGTGCTCCAAGTCGGATGAGGCGGACAACCTGGAACAGCTGCTCCGTAATGGATGGTATCCTGCGACAGTGATGGACCCGAAAACCGTGGCGACATTTCGAAGTTTGGAGGCATACCAGTTGTACGCCGTGTTGGGGAACATAAACGTGCGAGATTTGTGACCGCGATGGAACGGATGACCGATGCGACGTCGGGAAGCGGGATGACGTGGTTGCCGGTAAGGTTGTTTTCAGTCTCCCGCCTGCAATACTACTAACTCGGTTCGCTAGGATCGGTACAAGCAGTTTCAGCGGATGGCTCGGCAGTGGGCGTTCTTGAAGCGGGTTAAACGTGCGGGGTGGGAGCATGATCCTGCAGGCGTAGACAAGACTAAATTGGGGGAATGCACGGTCATCTGTTGGGCTTGTCCGCATGACGGCCGTAATCTGCCGGAGAACTGGCGGGATGTAGCGCCTGAATACCGGTATGTGGTCCCGCGTTTGAGTGGTCTCAGGAACTGACAGCGGAGCATAGGTTTCTGTATATGCTGCTAGTGGCAGTGGACGCTAATTTCCGTTTGAGGAACCGGATGCGAGCGAATGAGATCAACGACCCATCGTTGGGTCCCGGATGGGGATGCTGGGTGGATCCGACGGCGTACAAGGATCACATCAAAAACTACGTCCACGAAAAATGATGTGAGTGGGGAGATCCAGGACTGGGCAAGACAGTTTACGCATCCATAGGTTAGCACTTGTATCGCTTTCGCCGCTCTCCTGCAAAAAGATACCCGAATGACGACTGGACTACGCGTATCGGGTGTGGGTGGCGGGGTGTGCGCAAGGCATGAGTGTATGAGGCCGAATGGCCTGGGCGATCTGCAAAAGGGGGAACGGTGCGTATACGACAGGTGATACTAGTGCTCTGCTCATATATTTCAGATACTCCAACATGGATTTCATCGTGATGGCTGCACTGGCAGGCTTGAGCCTGTTGATGCTGATGATTTTGTACGATATTGCGTGTCAGTGGAAGGTTCATCTGTGCGAGCACATGAAAAAGCTGCCGCAGCACATGCAGTTGCTGCTGGAAGATATCGAGCTTCAGTGTGCCTTGCCTGTGTGGCACGCATCTTCGCACAACGGGGATTGCAAGGAGGCGAACAGCCTGAGCTTCAAGGAAGGCGTGGGAAAGAGCGACGGGGAGGGTGTGGAACGGACGTGGGCCGTGCTGAATCCGGCTGCTTATGCCACAAAAGATGCAGGGCTGGGGCAGCGGGCAGACACATTGGAAGATCGACTAGACAACCACAATTACCTCAAGAACGTTGGTCAAGGTGCGTACCAAATGAAGAATAATACAATGCTGACAGCTGTCTGAAGGGGATGCCTTACGGTGCAAACTCGTGGTCGCAATTGCGGAGCGCGACAAACAGATCAAGGTTTTCGAGATCATGAGCGCGACCATCGAACACGATGTTAAGCTCAAATGGAAGAAGATGATTCGAGACTGGATTAAAGACCCGTCTGAGCCCAACCCATACGTTCTGGCTAGCAAGGGTCAGTGGGTCTACTGCCTGATCTGCAAACAATTGACGGGGCCAGCAGCCTGTCCAAGCGAGGGGGATGTACGGGCTGAGCTGCGGAGAGAGGAGGCGGCACTCGGCGCTGCTGGGATGGCTCCCCTGTATGGTCGGAGTGCGACCGCGTTTCTGGCTGCGGGAATTCAGATTGAGGACACTCAGTGCGTGTTTTATTCCCTGGCCATTTGCGCACTAACATTGCTACTACTGCAGACGACGCATTGTGTCAGAACTGGCGGGAATGGCGCTGGTGGCTGCGGACCGTGACAACAAGATCCAGGAGTGGTGTTACACGCTCCTGATGAAGATCACACGGTTCCAGGCGCTGCAGAGGGTTTACATGCCGGGTGCCATGGACGCCATCACCATGGCAGAAGAGGAGCACGACAGCGACGGCCCGCCGCCAAAACCTGAACACATCAAGCTCTGGATGCCAAGCGAGATGGTGGCGGACGGCCCCGACGATATGCTGCGCGGCTGCGTCATGGGCATGCTCAATATGGAGGCCAGACTTCGTGTGGCTCAGTGCGAGAACTCCCTAGTGGGGTTACGCTCTCGCTTGCATGCAAAGCGCTTCCTGATCGACGATCGCAATGCCAACGTCACCGGGCAGGTCGCATCAACAAAGGCGCGTGTGCTGATCGCGCAAATTGGGGAGCGGGTTGACGCGCAGGCAAAGTGGTACCAGCAGGGGCGGGCAGCGCTGGTGGCGTTGAAAGCCAGTGCAGCCTATCCTTACCTCCGTGTCCTGGCGCCAGGCGATGTGACTTTGGATGGTGACTCAGGGGATACGGATGCAGCTGCACGGAAGAAGCTCGCGATGATCGGAGCTGGGCGTGGGGCCCGCACCCCTCGAAACGCGCCAGGCACATCCAAGCGCGTGATGTCTTGGATTTGGACAGCACCAGGCACGTTCGACGAGGAGGAGGAGCATTTACATGACTGTGAGTGGGGGCGGGCAGGCGGAACTGGTGTCGGGCGCTAACACTTCTCCCATTAGCGATCCGCGTTGAATGGTGCTATGCGCGTGCATGCAAGATGAGATGGTCAGAAGAGGTGATGCTTCTGCGGGAGGAGATGCGAAGAGTGGTGCGGTATCTGGGGTGGCAGACCGACTGGTGGCGGGATCGCGCGGAGGTCAGAAGGAGGCTGACACGTGAGGTTGCTGCAGGGGTCCGGGCATATGCCCTCAAGCAGGGAGACTGGCATGAGCGGCTGGCGGGATTCTTACGTGTCAAGTGGAACGTGTCAGCCACGGCGGCAGCACAGGCGGAACAGACCCCCAAGGGATTAGACATGTTGTTTGAGTAAGCATAGACGGTGGTTGAAAAAGGAAATTCTGGTTCATATACTTTTGCGACGGAATTGGTGGTGTTTCGAGTGGAATTGATCGGAGACATCGCACATTGTGCGTAGAATTTTATACGACAAATACACGTAAACTGAGATAATGAATGGGGAAAGGAGGGGACCCCCCAGACATTGACGGCTGTCCTCATATAGCAGGGTATTTAGTATAATCGGCATGGCTCCAGCCATCCATGGCTAGAGCCATGGTTTTTGCATACACTTTCTATGGCTACAGCCATAACAGTATGATAAATCCTAGAACCAGGGGTGAGTCCCCAGACGCACCACGGCTGACACAGAAGCGTACATGAAGTACATGACTGGTTGCAAACCGATTGGGGTTTGGACCACTGGATACAATGACATTCAGGATTAGGAAACCCAAACGTCGGGTCTCCTAAGTCCTCCGACACCACAGAAACAGACACAGAGGAGTCCAGGAGTATCAGCATTAACACTCCTTAATGCTGTAGTGAACTGTTTAGAATCTGACTATACCTAAACACCGCACATTTTGCACGTTTCAGGAATAGTCGGATTACAGTATAGCCTTATTTCTAAGGACTGGTATACGGTCTCGGTATAGCCAGATGGGTTGTGATCACAGAGTAACAGGTACAAGGGGTAGGGACCACCCAACGGACCGGCAGTGCTCGCCTCGAAAACTGTAGAGGAATGTGTAGCCCACAAACCTCTTTAGAGACTATTTCTGGTCTTATTCCCACACGATGAAATAGGCTGGACATACTGATGACAAGGGCATGTGGGAATAGTCTTATTTCTGCACCAATAGGCCGTGCACCTTCCATGTGAGAGATGTCAAGGCCCAGGGATATACATTCTGGTGAAGTTCCAGGACTAGCGAAGGTCAGCTAAGGAGATCTGATGGGATTGTTCTTATTCCGAGCAGATGGAGTTGGGGAAATAAGAACCCTTTCTGGGACAAGTCTCACTAGGGGTATCTACGAGGAGCTGGAGGACAGGGGAACATTAACCAATGGTCAGTGATGGCAGGAAAGGACCAGGGACAATGGGCAATAGGACGAACGACTTGGTATCAGTCAGCCAAGAGACTGAGGGTTTCAAACCCCTAGGCTGACCAACGCCACTCGAGCGGACATCATAATTGTCCTGTACGCTGGCCAATGGCAATACGCTCGTGGAAGCCCTTCCAACAGATAAATAGCTGTGGAGGGGGAACTCAGGCAATTTTACTAATTTCTATTTCGTTCTTGGACTTGTATATGATTTCGGGGTTTGTATAAGTAGTCAAGACATTATCTCAAGTAGGGTACAGAATCACCCGTGTATTAGTAGGCTGAACACTTGTGATTGGGCTATTTCTGGGGTTGGCTCAGTGTGTATTGTCGTTGGACTTTAACATCGGGAAACCTTAAGTTGGAATAAGGAATAGGGTATCGGAAACGTCTTGGATGTGATTGAGGCTATCTAGCATCTGGGAATCAATTTGTGTTTCATCATCAGCTACCGTCATCGTCATCAGCTATCATCATCGGCACTTGGGAAATAAGCTACGGGCTCTCTATCATTTGGAATTGTTATATTGTTGACCTATCCGAGGTCTCTTGCACGTCGTTGGGTGGCACCACCACCACCACTCTCAATACTTGCTGTCTCATAAGCTGTGAAGCTTTTAAAAATCTTATTTCCACCGCTCAATTATCGCTCAGGCCAATTCCTGGTGCTATCTTGTAGTGAAGGTTCATCTTCCTAAGAGAAACACATACCTTCCCTTCAACCTTGTTAGGACCTGTAAAGGGACTACCACTCGTCTGAATCTTGGCTCTTGCGCTCGTTGATCAGCCTATTTCCGATCCTAGTCTTATTTTCGTAGGCATCACCGCTTATTCTGGAAAGACTTGGGTTGTATTTGGGTGATAAGTGTGTTGTTTGGGGTTAGTTCAAAGCACATCGTTCAGCAGTACAGGAACTGATTGCGATTGACTGCGATCACTTTAATTTATTAGAAGCCAGATATAAGCTCGGTAGAATCTCCATGTACAGTAGATTCTACCTCGCCTAATCTCAGGCTTCTACCTTGGCTTGACATAGGTGTTTTCTCCATCCTGCCCCAGTTCCTCCACATTGTACTATGGGTTGTATCCACACTCCGGGTTGTATACCTGAGTGGATATCACACCCTCTTTGACTCGTTCGGGTTCCACCTCGCATCCCGACCTACAACATACGGCCTCCTAGAGAGGACACCATACGGTTGGTCCTGGAACACACGAGCTACTAGCATCAGTAGCGCAGCAAGTGCCGCAGCTGGTATGGTAACAGTTTTGCAAAACACCACGGTATTAAGTGTCGGACATTTTGCAAAAGTCCACGCTAATAAGTGCACCGCCACCCAGGTAAAAAAAATGCGCAAAACGAGAATCGAACGGCTGACCTTCGGATAACAATATTATCCAGCATCATTACCATTACACCAAGGAGGTTATAAAGGGGTGTGCTTACCCAGTTAGGTCAAGCCTAGGCTTGACCTAACTGGGACTGCTCATACCCAGACCTAGGGCAGGCAAGCTGCCCTAGGTCTTTGAAAATTGTTTGCACAGTTTATTCAGTGTTTTGATGGGGTAAAAAACCCTAACCAACCCTAACCAACCTAACCAAGCTAACCAACCCAAACCCCCTAACCAAAGAACTCCATATACCTGGGAGAAGGCAGCTAACCCCTAACTCTAACCTTCTAACCCTAACCCTAACCACCTACCCCTAACCTGGCCCTATGCGGGCCCTACAGGGGTGGTGCAAGGCTTATTCTGTATTTTCCACCCATATATGACCTCACCAAACTCATTGGTCAATACAGCTATGATAGTGTAGTGGTTAATACATGAACACAAATTATGGCCAACATGCAAAGGTTTTTGGTTCGAATCCCACTGGTGACTTTCCTTTACCTTTCCTTATTTGGATGTCCGGTGGCAGTGCACTTATTAGCGTGGACTTTTGCAAAAGAGGTGACAGTCATAACCAGCCTTTTTGCAAAACACTTACTTGGTCTAGTGAGTGCCGGTCCCCTACTCTACCTTCACATGTGGTCATAATTTCATCAACATCTTGGCAGTATGTTTTAAAGATGGAATGTTTATGTGCGCTGTAAATTGAATATGGGGACTTCTAATCTTACCAAGTGAGAAGCTCAACATGAGTCCTGGTTCTACAAAAAAACCGATAGCAAAAGCGCAGGGTTTGGTAGAGCTTCCTCATTGCCATCTTAGCAGTGTGTTTTAAATTTAGAATAAAATCGGAATTTTTGTGTCCGATGAAGATCAGATATGGGGACCTTTGTGATCTAGATGAGTGAGAAGGTAACTATGAGTGCTGCTTCTACAAAAAACACCAATTGCAAAAGCACAGGGTTTGGTTGAGCTTCCTCATCAACATCTTGGCAGTATGTTTCAAAGTCAGAATGTTTGTGTGTGATGAAGATCAGATATGGGGACCTTTGATTTGGCTGAGTGAGAACGTAGCTATGAGTGCTGCATCTACAAAAAAAATCCAATAGCAAAAGTGCAGGGTTTGGTATAGCTTCCCCATCAACATCTTGATGGTGTGTTTTAAATTTAGAATAAAATCGGAATTTTTGTGTCCGATGAAGGTCAGATATGGGGACCTTTGACCTGGATGAGTGAGAAGGTAACTATGAGTGCTGCTTCTACAAAAAAAAAAAAACCAATTGCAAAAGTGCAGGGTTTGGTTGAGCTTCCTCATCAACATCTTGGTGGTATGTTTTAAAGTCAGAATGCTCATGTGCGATGAAGATCAGATATGGGGACCTTTGATCTGGCTGAGTGAGAAGGTAGCTATGAGCACTGCTTCTACAACAAAAACCAATAGCAAAAGCACAGAGTTTGGTAGAGCTTCCTTATCAACATCTTGGCAGTATGTTTCAAAGTCAGAATGTTTGTGTGCACTGAAAATTGGATGTGGGGATTTCTGATCTTGCTGAGCTTCTCACTCGGTATGAGTACTGCTTCTACAAAAAAAAAAACCTATAGCAAAAGTGCAGGGTTTGGTAGAGCTTCGTCATGAATTAATCAGCAGGTGTCGAAGTATCAAGTTTGAAGTGGGTGCTGCTCATTCATACTGGGCAGAGGGTAAAACTGAGGGAGGGCAGGATGCTGGTGGTAGAAAGAGAGCAAATGCAGCCTCGGCTTATGTGAAGTGGTTGTGGAGCAGAGATGGAGAAGAGTGGAGTAGAAATCACAACACATGTTTAGGATTTGGTGTGAAACCGGGCCGGTAAGTGGAGGATGATCAATCAGATGATATACACATGTGACTAATTGCGGCTTGGTCTTTAAGTTGGTGTCATCTGCATTACGATGATATCAGCATGTGACTGATCTCGGGAAAATCTTGCTTGTATTTCTTGCAGACAGGATTAGCCTTTCAGGCCCACAGAACCCTTCTCTGTTCCAGAGGAGGGGATCTATCAGGTTTATCGTGGTTGGGGTTCTCGCCGGGTTACTCGCTGTTTAGCCGACCCAGAGGCCATTGCTGACATTCTACTAAGCTGCCCTGTAAGAGCTTCTGGGTGCTACCAGGCGCTACTGTAGCTGCCTGCCATGGCTGCCAGGAGCTACCAGATCTTGGCAAGTGGCTACCAGGAGCTATGTAAGGGGGACTTGTCTACCATGCTACTACAGGTATTTAGGCTATAGAGCACTACATATCAAAGTCGGTTTTCCTGATCAGTGGAGTTGAGTTCCCAACAATATTGAAGGCATCTGGTGTTCATACTGAAGAACACAGCTTAGCCAGACTACGTATCAATAGTCAAGATTACCTAGCGTAAAGGGCGCCTATCATCAAAAGCCGGAAACAGATGTTTCATTTCGCCACAATCCTGACATCTCGAGATTCGGACAGTGGTCATGTAAAAAAGTATGATACTGCTTATAACCTACACTAAGTATTGAAAGCAAGTACACACCACCAACTATGGTTGTTGCCTTGTCAGAGTCAAGAATATATGTAGTGTAGATGCGAGAGGAGATCAAATCCGGAACCCTGAGCTTGGGAGTACATTAGCATGATTAAGTACCACAGAAATGCGGGGCTCTCACCTTGTACACAATGCTCCAGAGCACTTGAAGCGGTTGAGCCGTGGCACATTTTGCACACACCTCCACCAAAAAAGGACAATCAAAAGCTCGCAACCAGATGCAGCGTAAAAAAAAAAGGCTACACCTTGCCGGAGGACATTGAGGCAAGGGTGGTTAAAGGAGATACCACCGAGTAGTTGGACAGAATTTGAGGTGTTCTTGCCACTTGTGGTAACTAATTAACGAAAATTTCTTGAGGCAGAGGGTCAAGTAGAGTTCTTGAGGATATGGCAACAAATGCCCTCGGCATACACAAAACAGCACTTGCCCAGACTACAGCACTGGACTGCGAGGATGAGTAGACTAGGTTGGGGCGGGGAACTGCGCAGGATGCTGGAGCATGACGACGGGGACAGAAAGAAAGACAGTGACGCCGGTGAATCACAGCGAGCGCTGTCTTGCTGATGAGGTAGCCATTCGGCAAGGAGGCCGGGCTTGCCCTCTCTGGTCCACACCAGTTCCAAGTGTATCTGGCAGTTCCTCGATGCTTGTTGGCAATGGTGTTCCCAGCGCAACAGTCCCCACAGCACGAACAAGGCACAGAAAGATTTTTTCCCTCTGTTTCTGGTATCACGTCATTTCTTAGTTCAGTACTTACCCTCGGTACTTAAAGTAGTACTTAGAAGGAATTGAGGCTCCTGTGACCAAATTAAATTATACGAAATACTTTTGGAACTGATAAAAAAATCTAATGGGAGGAGTATCATGGACATAACAGATTAACAATGCACACACTCACTCGTCTGCCGTCCCGAGTGGGTTCCAACAATTGTGGCTACAGACGACACGCCCACAACAATTGCGCGAGTGTTGCGAGCGATTGGAAGCGGTTGTGATCCCGACAAGGATTGTGACAGAATCATGATCCTTACCCTGGCCAAACAAGTTTTTTCTCGATTTGGTGATTTCGAGTCACCCGATCGAATGCACAGAACCCCGAAGTGACGATTGAGAAGCCAAGACTCCAGAGACAGAACCAAGCCGAGAGACAGGGAGGAGATTTCAAAGCAGGGATCAATGGAGGAAGAGGATCGCAGAAAGTGATGTGGGCGACATGGGAGGAGAGAGCAAGTTACGTCTTGATGGCTGAATGTAATCTCGTATCCAGATGTTAGGCGGTGCGCAGATCAGGCAGAATTTGATGGGAAATCAGCAGTGGGATCACCGCCCTAATGGGTGTAATCTCGGCTCCAGATCTTTACGGGGATAGTTGGGGCAGAGAAATAAAAAAAATCAGAGGCAGCCATCACCCCGTAAAGATCTGGTGCAGTTTGATTGAGAACCTTGTGATTGCTCTTATTGGTCACATATGTCACAGCGGGTGCTCAGGCAAGTTTTTACATTTGCGAATGTCTGGTAGTGGAATAAATATATTGTGAGCATACAGGAGGTCAATCATACTTCTGAGTACATGTTTGCTGCTCAGGAACAATCTCAGGTAAGAAAGAAGCGGGCTACTCTGATTTTTAAGAGGAAACATGAGGCTTCACCCCATATCACCAAAATGACTCAGAAAATTCCAGCGAAAGTCTCTATGGCCGTGCAGTGTTGATAGTAATGTACTCACAACATTTCAGGTCGATAGCAGAGGCGCAGGACCATAAAAATGCAAGGGAGGAGCAGTGTGTGACACAATCGCATGTCTGCCGGGTAAACTGCACCAGACGTTATAGGGCAGTGATCCCCCATCTAATTTTCATCAAAAACTGCCTCGACGACATTTGAACATCTCCATCAAGACATAGATCCGTTTCTGTATCAACTGCCCGCGAGTGCAGTGAGCGGAACTGCCCTATAAAAGTCTGGAAACGAGACTATAACGGGTGGTGCTCCCAGGTGCTCCCCCATCTTTTTCTCATCAAAATCTGCCTCAACATCATTTAAGCAACTCAACATCAATAAGTCCGTATGCAACACGGCTGTCTGAGCACGCCCTCTGAGAACGGCGGACGAGACTAGGCTGAATAACGGTTGGGGTGCTTTGACGTGTCCATCCAATATCGGGCGAGAATTTTGGGGGATTGCTCTCAGCAAGATTATGAGTTAGCATCGACAATCATTCGGCTTTTGTGCCGTCCACATATTTTGGCAGAGAGATCGGTGCTTATGCAAAAATAGATAACGAAAATGTGATGCTCTGCAAGTGGCTGAATTTAGGGCTCCCTAAGACCGTACCTTACGGTAGCGGGAATAACGTACTTGACTCCATGTCAACAGCAAGACCACGGTTCGACCGTTCAAATTACGAAGTTCGGTATATCAACATAGCTACTTCGTACTTAGATTCTCGCTTTTTTCAGCGCTGTTTTCTCCGTTCACCTGGTTAGCAGTAGCTTCCTTGGCCGTCCACTTTTCATCAACATTCTCAGTGAGAGTATAATGCCGCATAAATAACGACACCAATAACCCAAGCAACACGACGCCGGTCATGACTGCCCACACAACTTTCAAGCTGTCAGCAAATGCGTGTTTGACTTGGTCTTGAAGAGGTTGTGGCAGGGTCTTGATGGTAGGAATCGACGCGAAATCAAGCTCCCCCTGAAAACCAGCTGGTAACTTCCGTTTCAACTGGTTTTGAAAAATGACACCGCCAATCGAGATGCCCCATACCTTGTCAGATGTTAGCTAACGATGAAAGATATAAAGAGTTGGGAGCTTACTCCAGAAAACGAACGACAAAACGCGAAAAAGGCCAGTGCGCGTGCATTTTCATTAATGGGGAGTGGGGCCAAGACCGGAAAATATGTGACGGCTGACAGTTAAACAGTTAGCGGCAGGCGGTATGAAATCCAACCTAATCCCTGACCAAGGATAGTCCCAGCAGCAGCCCCGAAGATCACAGGGATTCCAATGCTATGCGCCAATGCTGCGTCGGATCCCAGAGTCATGCAGACACCCATTCCCAACGCAAACAGACTCCACCCGAACCATAGTTGTGTCCGATATATTTTAAATTTGCTTACACTCACTCCGGCTATCACAACCGAAGGTCCCAGCGTGAGTGATAATCCGAGCATATAAATCCCAGACTCCAACGGTGTTGCGTCCTTGCAGGCTTGATAATACACAGGCAAATAGTCTATGTTGAGAAGTGAGTCTCGATGATCTCGTTCAGATAATGAGCGACTGACAGGCCACCGCCAGAACCACCAATTGGTTTATAAAGGTTTGCAGATAGCTGAGGAGACGCAAGATAAGTCACAGTGACTCTGAATGGCGGTACCCACCCGCTAAGACTTGTTCGATTTGACAGCAGGGTGTAAGGGACCTGGGTTGCTGATGAAAATCTGCGCAGTTGTAATAGGCTGAACTTCACTAGGGGATGAGTTGCCACCCGCGTTTCATACACGAAGAAAGCAGCGACCCCACATAAACCGAGAATAAGGGGTATGAGCACTTGAGGCGAGGACCACGGATGTTCAACTCCTCCCCAAGTTAAACCAATGATGGCGGCAGAGGTGCTCGAGATGATGATGGCATTACCACTAAACTCACACATTGCGGCGTTAAACTCGTAAGAACATTGAGCTATTGAAGTCTCACTCACATCCAATCCATGCGTCGGAGTTTCTCCTGCAAGGTCCCGGGAGGAGTAGGCAGAGAGAGAAACAGAAAGGTGAGTAAAAAGGCAACACCGCACACAGGCAAATTTAAATCTACCGAAAGATCACTATTGTGTCACTTGAAGGAAGTAAGAGTTGGAAACTCACAAAATATCCATGGCCATTGTCCTCTCTGGACCAAAGCACCGGAAATAAGTGGACCGATTCCACCTGCGAAGGCCCACATTCTGTAACAGATACAGAACATACCGCAACTAGCAGAGAGTTTCACATACAATCCAAGAATCCCGTTGTAAGTTCCACGTTCACGGAGTGGAACCATATCAGAAACAATGATGCTGGTCATGGATAAGATTGCGCTGCCGCCTAATCCTTGAACAACTTTTACGATGTCAGCTAAACATGCAACAGCGTCAATAAGACGTATGTTTACCTCTCGCTGCAATAAGCCACTGCATACTTTTCGCCGAGCCACAGAGTGCACTTCCGAGAGCGAATATAATTAGCGCGGAGAGCATTGACCACCGACGACCAAATATCTGAAATTTGTGGTGTTAAAATGTGCGGGCGGAATGAGGTGCATTGGATTTACCTCGGCTACACCTCCGCTCATCGGCAGAAATGCGGTAGCTGCGATAGAGTACCCACTCCCAACCCAAATGAAATGAGAGCCCTGCAAGTCACGAATAATGGATGGCAACGCAGTGGTCACTGCCGTCTGGCCAGGATATGAGAGTGAATGAAGCACTGAAATATGGCATAACGCACGAGCTCAAACGCAGCAAGAAAAAGGGAAATGCATAGGGACAAGAAAATCAGCCAAAACCGATACGGTTTGGAGAAAGGCGTTTCCGTCATTTGGTGTCGTGGATTGGGCCCGGACGAAGTGGATCTCAAAAGTTGAGTTAGCGCACGGACTGAGATGGGGCTGAGCACGCCATACTTTAAATTTAATACCGCCTTTCTGTGTACATGTGATTTCTCACGTAGTCTGATGCCAACATCGGGCTCAAAGTAGAGAGGAGTGCCAGTGGGAGCAATCAGACTCGTTATGGCAAAAAACGGGTATCTATCTTTTCGGAATCCTATCCTCGTAATGGAAGCTCCTTCCTGCGGCAGAAGCTTTCGACAACTGGGAGATTCTTTGGCTCCGGCGACAGACCTCACTGGTCATTTCCCACCCGAATCAGTGAGTGGCAGCGGCCATTGATGATTCAAGAGAATCCCGTCGACATGATCTGGGCTGAATCGAACCGGTTCACTCCACTCCGTATTTGTTAAGCCGCTTCAATACGCTCCGATATCGATATATGTAAGCTACTCGTCCAGGGTCGCCCTCGCATCAAATCCCCTGTGCCCGACAAGTTTCCTGTCCCCGAATTTACGCATTCGATTGGTGTTCTTCAAGTTCAAGTTGGTCAACTCCTCAATGCCAAGCACAGTGCTTGTATCCACCATGGGGGTCTCCCTCATCGGAACCATCATCTCCGTATTGTAGTTATATTTTATACTCCGAAAATTCAAGGGCTCAGTCATCGACAATCGACAGCCTCTACGGTGTAACATCATTGCAGACTTTTCTATACTTTCAAATGTATTCCCAGAAGGATACATGGTCCTTGAAAGGCTTGGTAAGTGTCGTGTCGAAGACCGCATTTTATCTCGTTGAAAATGGATTACAGGTTTTTTTGCTATGGTGCGTACAGTAAATTTCCATGTTCTTGGGGGTTCTGACGGAGCGCTTTTTGGTTGTTTTATTCAGGCTCTTCGAGACAGCCCATTCCGCACTCGCTTGTAGCTTCATTTTCAGGTTGCTTATCCTCAATTTCGGGGATTTCGCAGCTTTGGAGGTGGCCGCAGTGTGAGATTTCTTTCGAGTAGATTCTTCATCTCTAACAACTCTGGGGTCTGCAGCTCGGACGAAGTGAGTCACCATTTTTTTTTTCTCGCACACTTTTTTGAGAGATGATAGATGGTTCAATTGATGCTCGCTTTCATCATCTTTATTGTGCACTGGTACGCTAACGTCAGAATATATTCGTGCTGTCATCTGAAGCTACCTACAGTTTCTACGTGCACCGCCTCTGGATGTGTGAGTCCTACATTCGGCTAATTGAACACACGGTTTACTCGATATTAGTCACTCGGAATATTTTCCTCGCCGCAATTGTGGTGAGTTCTTTTTATTGTCCTTAGATGACACCTTCCTTGACTTCCCTTCGAGGTTGTACTTATATTTTGTCACTTTGGTCCGTGTTTCGGGTCTTGCCGCGTGCCCTGCTCACTGAGTCACTCATCCCCGACCGACAGCATTTGAATTGGGTGGGTTTTTTCTGCGCTCAAGTATTAGCATCTTGACCTACTCGTTCAACTCGCAGTGACCTTGGCCGTTGTGTATGTTTCGTTTCTCACTCGTTGATTCGTGTCTAACCACCACTCCTCGCAAAGCATCATCTTTCCCAAATTCAGCGACTTTCACAAGACCACTGTATGTGTTGTTTGCACGAGCATACCAACGATAGTGACCGTTTCAGCCTTATTTCACAACTGCCATGGCGCTAGCCATAGTTTCTGACTCAATAATCGCTATAACGATGACTTTGTACCTCAAACAAAAACAAAATACCATTCGACGGTAAGAGGACGCGGTGCTCGAGCTACCTTCTTTCATCATAACTTATCCAGGACAAACACTCTTTTGAATCGACTGGTTGGCTACATTATCAGCAGTGGGGTTCTCACAAGGTATGAACGAACAATAAAGAGCAGGCACTTTAATTGTGAACGTGCGATTATTAGCATTACTGACATCCTTGTCCTTGCGACGGTGCGCACTGGATCAGTTTTTCTCACATTGTTGACTCTTCATAACCATCCCAGTTTCTCGCCATGCCTGATAACCTTGTGTATATCGGTATCCTCAACTTTGTGAATAACTGTTGGTCGCCAAATCACTTGTGATTATTGCATTCAAACTTAGCCTACACAGTCTATGCAAACTCAATGCTCGCAATGTATGTGGGTTATCGTGGGCCAATTTCTTACTGCTGACACGATCTCAGGTTGAATGCTCGAGATTCGTTGAGGTCGGGCCTGGGTGCCGGTGAAACAGTTATCGAAATGAATCTGTACAGAAACCCGGCCAATACGGCCTCTGTATCCGATCCTTCTGTCGTTCGTCCACTCCGAGACGATGGTGAATACCGCTAATAACTATATGCAGATTCTTTTTAAAAACCGCACGGGTACCACCGGCCAGTCGACGACGGAGTACGGGGTCGGTGTCGTTTTGTAACGCCACTATTTCAAAAAATTAACCTGCTGACAGACCGAAGGATCCAAACCAGATGTTGTCTAAGGCATGGCACGGTCACTTGCAATTTATCATCGAAACCAGATGTTGTCTCAGGCTCGGCTCCCTCTATCAAACCATTCCGAATATATTTGTTTTGAAATAGCATGGACATCTACAGCAGGCCACAAGGTCGCCGCTTCTCCTGTGAGACCACGATTAGTGATGTTCTGGCTTTGGCCTTGGGCCACAAAGCCATGGCTTTTTGGCTTGGCTTTGGCTTTCTCTGGCTTTGGCTTGAGTTGGCTTTGGCCTGGCCTCGGATTCATCAAGGCTAAAGCCAAAGCCAAACTGTTCTCCCTGCCAAAAGCCATGGCCCTAAGCCAAGCCAAGCCAAAGCCAGGCCAAAGCCAACAATTTGCCTGGCCTGGCTTGAGATTTTCCGAGGCCAAGGCCAAGCCAAAAAGCCAAAGCCAAAGCCAGAACATCACTAACCACGATGACCAGTAGGTGTACGACTTGCTTGGTTTATCAGGTCAGTCCCTCTCCACACCAGTTCATTCTGCAATTCGGTTCACATGCGTCTAAATTTGGTCCAACTTCGATCATGATGTTGGTGGTGGCACCGGTGGCGCTCGTCGGAAGCAAAAGTTGGAACTTCAACTCGCTGTTGTAAACCTAAAGGAGCTGTGCGATGATTGTTGCCGCGGGGGCAGCGAAAGAAGCATGGTATCGTGCCACGATGGAGACATGAAACAAGCCCACGGTGCAGACCGTCTCAGTTGAGGATACGCAAGGTAACGTCTAGTGCCGTACCCATATGTGCCGCGCTCCGCGGTTGTAATCCCAAGTCTTCTGTGCGCACATCATCTTCCGAGCATCTTCCTTCTGGCAGCAAACCGGTTTCAATCGAGAAGAACACTGCCCACTGAGAATTGCCGCGGCGAGCTTACTAGATTCAGACTGAATCAGAATACACTTACCGAGGCCAGATACGATACAATTGTGCTTGATTTTCTTCGAAAGAATTTGAGGAAGGAAAGGCAGCGAAAATTCAATTGTGACCGTGACACGGCGTGACGCTTTTGGAGTCAGTTAACTTTGAGGAGGAGGAGGATATACTAAGTATACTGACGCGGTCCCACAATTGCAGTTCTCTGATCGCCTTTGGAAATTGAACGTCAACGTGCACTGGGATCTCGGTGGTCGCCAACGACCGTTCTAGTTGACTTACCGCATGTAAACAGCCGGTTGTTGGTCACGGTGAACCGCAGTCGATCTCAGCCACAGAACAGGGAAATTTGAGAAGTGATATTGACAGAAGCACAGAATCACATTGAGATGGTGCACCAATATAGCCCCGAAATCGCACAGCAGATTCGATTTGAAGTCCAGTACCCAACAGACAGAATTTTTGAAAATCAGATCGACGCCAGAATTAATGTTGAGGAGGAAGCGAACCGGGCAAAAGACTGGGATCCAATGACAGCGACACCGCCTTTCACGGCTGGATCGTTGTGCCGTAGACAGCAGCAACTGCGGTCTGCTGGATGTCAAAGAAGGACTGCGTCCAGGTCAGCTGTTCCATCGCAAATGAAAAGCGCAAGGTGAGAAGCATAGGCAGTGGAGCACAGAAGGGGTCAGTGGAAGGGCAAGACCAGAGAACAGACAAAAGGAGAAAGGTCACATGGGGAAATAACACATGTACAGCCGAACGAGCAAAATCTTTAAAGAACGGTTAATTGTGTTTGATTTTCTTCGAAAGAATTTGAGGAAGGAAAGGCAGTGAAAATTCACCTCAGGGACCGCCGGTTCTCTTACGTAATACTCCTATTAGGCCATTTAGTTTGTATGACAGCAAATGGCCTAACAGGCCCGCTTCCGCCGCAGGAGGCGGGGTGCTTCTATGATGTCACCTGCCTTTTCCGGCGCTTGTCGGTGCTCTAGGAGCCTCTCCTTACCTCTGCCCACTCCGTCACCGGCCGCTGCCATTGAATTTCCGCTTCTGTTGTGCACCCCATATTCTTGTGTTGATGCTGTGCCTTGCTGCAACGGTCTTCCGCTTGAACTGGCCGACCGAAGCTGATGTCAGCACATCCAGAAATTTTCCACCAGCCCCTGTACGCTATATTCCGTACTTGTATGAGACGGCAAGTATGTCGCCGGTATCCAGATTAGGTACAGAATCCCACCACAGCCTGCATTCAACCTATATATCATGGTTTGTGGGGGTATTGGTGCCTCCGATACTTGTTAATATACCTCTGTTGCCGTGAATACTGTCTTGCTGGTATGTTACCTTGATACCCTGCCTTTGCACTGGGTTTCAAAACTTGCCACACCCTCTGGGCCACCATCCTACGGTGCAAGATGCAAAGCAGGGGCCTCCGAGAAAATCTGGCCTGCCTCTTTCTCAGTGTATCCTGACTTCCTCCGCATGGTGAGCATGTTTATTTGGCATATGATCTACTTGAAACCGTTAAGCACGATCCCCTCTGCCTTTACTTACACTGGTATCAGAGGAGAAGCAGGTGCCTCCAATAGACACTAGATCTGCCTCTTCCCCAGCATGTATTCGAGCATCTACGGCACATTAAGCATGCATCTTTCACTTGAAGTCAACTCAAACCTGTTCCCTCCTCCCTTATTGCTCTGTCAAATAGGCAATCAGTGCCTCCTACAGTCCACTACCTATATTCAACAATAAATTTACTGACCTTACAGCGTGCTCTGACTATATTCTGATCTCTCACCGGCCCAAAACTCAACCTATCTGTATCTCCGGCTCAGCACCTTCTGCTTGAATGATACAGGTGCCTCCTCCTTCCCCCTCCACTTTCTTTGTTCAATTAGACACTGCCTATGAAGGTTATGCACCTGGTAATCATAATAAGCTCTGCCTCCAAGCTCGAGTCAAAGCCGCACCTCTGTCTTTCCCAACCGGGTGAAGGAGGCTCCGAGTTTCAGACTCCATTACTTATGCAGCCTCCAATTAGGCAAAAAATGTGACTTCCCACAGGAAGGGAAGCCATTGAGTGAACATCAAGCAAGACCACCTTGTTTTCAGTCATCTTTGTGCCGCACTCAGTTGGATCTCACACGGCCCGGAGGCGGGCCGCGATTGATGAGCCAATCAGAGGCTGTATAAAACTCCCCCCATGAAGAATTGTATGCTACGTGCCCAACACTGGTCAGAATAGCGATTTTAGGGTATCAAATTGATACAATACATTGCCCCACTATGACCAAAGGAAAATATCTTGAATTTTCAGCAGATTACCATTGTGTGCAAAAATGCGCACTGAGTTGAACTAAGTTGCACACTTGGATCCGGTTCAGATCCTTTGAATGTCAAGTTCAAGATCTGGTAAAAAATAAGGGAGCCTCTGGACTCTTCTTGTCGACTCTAAATTCGATTCTGACACCTTTCTGACTTGTTTCTGATGACTATTACCGAGAAACGATGGAATGTTTGTAAACCCGAGATTTATACAGATGCTGATTGGTCAATCAATTGCGGTCCGCCTCCGGGCCGTGTGATTCCAGTTGAGTGCGGCACAAAGATGTCCGAAAACAAGGTGGTTTTGGGTTTGGTTTCACTCAATGACTTCTCTTCCATTAGTAAGTCACATTTTTTGTCTTCTTGGAAGCTGTATAGCTATTGTCATGATAAACTCGGAGCCTCCT
>JARKIC010002833.1:0-45898 GCA_029378375.1 Mycena olivaceomarginata | reverse complement strand
CGTGTTGTAGGGCCTGCCAGAGGACGCTGTTCCTGTCTTCGCTGGTTAGGGCGCCAAAGCTCTCCATCGAGGGAGCACATAGTCATTGCTCATCGTGTTACGTCCAGTCAGGTACGCCGTGTAGAGACACTATTCTTTTGCCAGCACAGAGCAGATTCCGGGTTCTGAGGTGACGAGGGTGACTGAAGCACGAAAAGTTCCAAACGAATAAGCCTGGAGTTTAGACTAGAATAGTGTAAAGTACAGGAGAATAACTACAGTTTATATACTAAAGTCTTTAGGGGTTTGTAGATTAAGGTACAGTGTCCAATGACAACGGACAAGATTAATGCGAAGTAAATGAAGGGGTATAGGAATGTAGAGGGGTGATCGGGAACCCGAAGGTTAGGAAACCGATCATAACCGTTTGGGATCCTAAAATGGTATCCAAGTTCGATTGATCAGATAGTTGATCTGATCAATGATCGGGTTGTTTGGGTTGTTCGGGTTCTGGAAGTAAAATGAAAAGACGATTCATGACATCAAACCCTGATCGGGTTTGCAACCACTCCTGTACTTCGTGTACGCTTCTATGTCAGGCACTTGGTGCGTCCGGGGACTAGAGTCCGTCTGTACGGGTTCCTAGTCCCTAACGTCTTCGTATCCCGTGGTGCAGACTCCCGAGTCTGCGGCTTTAGAATCCGAGGCCGGGTTTTCAACCATGAGAAGGTCACGTGGTGGCATCATGAGAGTCCCGTGCCGCTAAGACGCGTCTGTATCCATACGGATGCATCGCGCGAAAAAGTAGAACCCAGGCGATTCATGACATCAGAAGTGCTTTTCCGTTGTATAAATACTGGTCCCAGGAAATCGCAAAATAGCACTAGATGCCACGCGCTCTTGTTACGGTGTTTCAGCGGTGAAACGGTGCACTTCTTATATGACTAGGAATAGCTAATTGATAGGTATTGCGAACAACACCCAAAACAACCAACCACAACCAATCTACCTCCAAAGATCTAAGTGCTTCTCTTTGTGAGTTCGGGTCCGGGCCGTAGTATGCGACCAGCAGGTTTGAACAAACACAAGTTTGATTTATAGGCTTCCAACAACACACTCTACAACGTACTAGCAATATGCAACCGCCAACAACAACACTGCTAGGAACCTAGGGATGGTCCGGGGGTTGTTTTTATATGGGGTGGATACAAGATGGCTGGACCGCTAGGTCGAGAACACCAGGGCAGAGTATGTAGGTTTGTGAAAATCCTCGCTAAGGGCAGCCCCAAAGACTACTGAGGCTAACAACAAATGGACTTCAATCCTCAAGCGGCAAGACTCTCCTTGACTGCCGACCTATTCCTTAACCAAGAACAGGAACCTTTCCGCTTTTATCGGCACTAGTTCACTACAAGCGTCCAGCTAGCGACCCAACACACTACGACAGAGCTTCCGTCTATATCGGGGTGAAGGTGAAGTAACTGACAAGTTATAGCCAAACTAGAGGTGGGGGCACCTAGTCCGTCTTCTTCTTAGTGGGCTCAAGTCAACACACAATCCACCTAGCAAGCGATCCAACACACTACGACAGAGCTTCCATCGTGTCGGGGTGAAGGCAAAGTCACTAGCGCAAACTGCAGTTGGGTCTCAAAGAGAACACCCTTGTTTTATATGTGGAGGTCTAGGACCAACAACACGAAATCCTCAACTTAGTCACTCGATGTTTCCAGAGTCCACAGTTTACTGATTCCAATATAAAGACTACTACAAGTGAAGTTCGGTATCAACCTCCACTAGCAGCCTGAGTCCACTAGCACCAGCTTCGTCCAAAGTCTGGGGCGTAATGTTCTTAGACCCTAGTCTGTCCTGCGCTCCCTTTTATACTACTAGGTGTGAGTTACATGTGAAAGCGAGCTGAATAATACAATAAGCAATATTAGATGATAAGAAATACGGTCAGCCAATGAGACGACTGCCGTTTGGTTTTTGGGATTGGTTTGGTATACGCCAGGTCAGCCTCGCTGACCGGCTAGTGTTCAACCGTGGGTATATCAATGGATCCTCAGCCCTCCGTCTATGCCGAGTACCCCTTCTGGATCAACCGGCGATGTAGCCGGCGATCTAGGTCATCTCTACTCTGTCAGAGCGTCGATCTATTACATCTAGGCGACGCAGTGTTGCGACCGACATCAAATGGTCATAGCTCGTTGGTCAGAACGTCGATCCACCCTCCGAACATTGTGTCATGAATCACCCTGACTCAGCATCGCAGATATCCTTTTTCGGGTTCTACCACATTCCTTTTTGGGAATAACCCGTCCTTGATCGGGTTATTCCCTGGCCTACAACACTCACTCGACCCTCAGGGACATGAACATCCCTTGGACCTTTATTTGGAACCCATGCAGACATGGATTCCTCCCCACTTTACCACCCGGGTTCTTATTGCAGTAACCTGGGACTCTATACGACGATGGCATGACACCATACACATGCAACCCGGGTTCTGTGCGCTAGCAACCCGGACTCCTTTGTGCCGATGACCATATCCAATGGGTCATGACTACACTCCTTTATGCTGGTGGATATTCACTCCTGATATCCCTGCCAAGATGACTACACTCCTGAATGGCGACAGGTGTCCCCTGGGTGCCACCTGTCGACTCCTTTATGCTCATGACTCCTTGGTGACCCCTAGATGCTGTGGTGATAACACATAGGGACTAGGAGCATCAGCATTAATGTTCCTTAATGCTGGATACAGTAACCGATCGCGATCGTATTTAATTTATGTAGAAAGGTATATAAACTCGGTAGAATCTCCCCTGTACAGTAGATTCTACCTCGTCTATTCACAGGCCTTACTTTGGCTGGAGTGCTTGGTTCTTGGACTTGAGCCTGAAGTGCTTTTGTCCTCATCTCGTTGTTCTGGTCTTGCCTTCGCTCCCCCTTTCGCTCGACAACACCAGAACTCCTACTCTCTGTCTCTTGCCTTGGGATCTCGACCTAGCAGTTGTTGGATCTGGCCTGTTAGGTAGCGGCAAGGAGAGACACTACCTAACAAGGGGAAGAGATCATCACACTAGTTCCCTGGCAGGGTTGTACAGAGACTGGTTCGCCTGAGTTCCCCTCGGGCACCCCTCAGTCTTGGATCCAGTTGGAACCCCTGTTCGGAGTACCCCCTGAGTCGGGTTCCTCCTCTCGGGTTCTTGGGACGCAACCCCAACCCCCCTATCCAGAACCCGAAGCCCCTATTCGAGACACCTGGAGCGGGTTTCTCTCACTAGGGTCTGGTGCATAGTTGCAGTACTCTCACTGCAATATCTTCGGGTTCTTCAGCACGGGTTGCTCACCACCTATGGATGTTGGCCCGGTTGGCCACATCCTCCCCTTGGATCCTCGACATACGGTCATGCGCTATTCGAGCGGTGACGGATTCTCTCTTAACACCTAGGGATGGCTGCTGTTGTGTCTGGCGTGGACGTGGTCCAGCTGACCTAAGGGCCGTTGCTGACACATCGGTACAGGCTGTACGATTGTCCCTAGCTCCGTTCCAATAGCCTGCTTGCTATTCCCCTTCGCCCTAGCTACCCAGATTGGGCGCTAGCCGCGTGCTGCCTCATCTCGTATGTCGTGGTATGTCTTTGTCAAAGCCCTAGCCGGTCGCTAGTAGGGTCATTCCGCCTAGCGCCGTCTAGTTGCTTATCTAGAGATTAGATAGTACCACCGGTTGCTGCGCCGAGCTTCCTAGCTCAAGGCGTAGCTCCCTAACTGTACTTCCATCGTAGATATCCGTCTGCTAGACCTTCACTAGCTACGTCCCAAGTCATCTCTGGACTACTAGAGTCTCCTAGGTCATGTCTCATGAATGTATAGGCAGTGGTTTAATCCCTGGTGGTTTGTACACTCAGCTAGCAGCTAGCGCGTCACACTAGTGCAGCCTCGCGCTACAGTCAGCAGTTAGGGCTCGCTCTGACTCTCCTTATATCACCTAACAAGTGGTCTGCGTACTAGCTGATATGCTAGTAACAACAGAAGTGCTAGTTGCTTCCCGTTGTATAAATACTGGTCATAGGAAATCGCAAAATTAGCCCTAGATGCCGCGCATTTATGTTACGCCGTTTCAGCGGTCTAGACCTGGAGCCCGAATCCGGAAGGGACTTGGATCAAGGATTGAGTGGACCGGAGGCAGAACCGGAGGGAAGCCTCGGAGGAGTAGTGGTGAAGGGCCGAGGTTGGAAATGGAAATGAAGTGCCTAATAGGGTTGTAGGCGGGCGAGTCGGCATGGATATAACAGACACACATGATGAGGAAATGATGGGATCATTGATCAGATCAGATGGGAGCATGTGGGTGCGTAGTGGAAGACAATAACTACAAATTGGATGGAAGTGCTTGGAAAGCAGAAGAACAATAAGGACAAATAGGTATACACTCATGAATAATCCAAGGAAGCTCCAGAAGGAGTCCGATAAGTCCGAGGAGCTGGACCGAAGGTAGGACAGAGGGATCCGGAGGTCTTAGACCCGAAGTAGGAACAAGGTTTCAGAGGTACGGTGATGTGTTGAGGCGTACCAGAGGGAATAGAAGGAAGGCAGCAGTAAAGGATGCACCCATGAATGAAACAAGGAACAACCCAGGCAGAGGATTGCCAAAGCCATGGGAAAGGAACTGAGGCATCTGGAAGTGGAGTTTCCAGAGTAGGAAGGAGATCTCAGAGGTACAGCGATGTGATGAGGCATACCAGAGGGAATGGCTGGGAAGCGACCGGAAAGGATATAGCCATGAATGAACAGAGGAACAACCCAGGCAAAGGATTGCTGGGACCATGGGAAAGGAGCCAAGGCATCCAAATAGGTGAAGCCAAGGAGGGTGGAGTTCCAGAGTGGAGGTGGAATGGAGTCCTGGAGTTCCGGAGTGAACCGGAACAGAGGGAATGAATCCGGAATGGAAAGGGAGTGGTTGACTTGTATCGATCGACCAGTGGGATGCAGGCAAGTCGTCGGACATTGGCAGCTCGTTTGGATGGATCATGTAGAAGGATGGCTGAGGCTGAGACAGCCAAAGCAGTTGAGGTGCACAAAGTTTGGAGCTGAGGGAAAGCCTGGAACGATGACTGGAAGATACAGTGAACCTGGAGACATGGTGGAATAGTCATCTGGAAGGATGACAGCTATAGAGAAGAGAGCCAGAGGGAATGACTCGGAGTACAGAGCTGGAGCACAGCCACAAGTGCCTAGAATGCGACCGGAGGATTTCTGGAGGGAGGTCAGAAGCAACCAAGAACAAAGGAATAAAGGGAAAGGGGAAACATTCAGTAATCCTTCATCATGTAAAAACCCCTGTGGCCCGGAAGACCGGATCATCGGAGTATCATCAACAACAATGTGGTCTAGACCTGGAGCCTGAATCTGGAAGGGACTCGGATCGAGGATCAAGTGGACCGGAGGCAGAACCAGAGAGTAGCCTCAGAGGAGTAGTGGCAAAGGGCTGAGGTTGGGAATGGAAATGAGGTGCCGAATAGGGTTGTAGGTAGGCGAGTTGGCACGGATATAACACAGATCAACCAAGTTCAACCTTCTCTTAGCAGTCCTGAAGATATCAGATGATGTCAAACAGCAAGCCTTCTTGTTCAGAAGGATAATCCCTCGTAATACACCCTTAGTCAGGGATGTGCAGTAGGCTCAATCTGTTTCCAGGATAGTTAGGCACTTTCCACGGATGCTCCATTAGTGACTTCTCAGGTCAACCCTTTACCAGGATCATTGTCCAGCGCCTTTCTAATGGTCCGAGACACACTATATCCCTCTTAGCTAACTGCCCAGGCCAGCATTAGCCCTTGTGAGATGACATTGTAATGTAGTATAGCACATTATAGTATGTTGCAACTTGAGCGATTTTGAATAAATGCCCAGATGCCCCAGTACCAGGTCTGTCACCAGATGAACCAGCCAGTTGTATGGAAGAGCGGCCAGATGGCTGGACGCCAGATGTTATATCCATGTCGGAAAAGGCCGGAAGGACGGAAAGGCCGGAAGTGATACCACGTAGCAGATCGGGTACACCAACTAAGTTGGCTCAGAGACGTAGAAGACGGAAGTCAGACCACGGAGCAATGCGGAGGCAAAGCACGTTAATTTTCAACTAAAGATACGGTAGAACATAATACGTATTTATACTAAATACGGAGATAAGTCTAATGCGGAAAGAAGTATGTAAAAGACAATAAGTACAGAGAAAGACAATAAGAACAATAAGAGAGAAGCATAGTTGCATAAGTCATATGTTTGATTTGGGAAACGCTCAGAAAACCTTCATTGCGAAAACCCCAAGGTTTGTGCATCAACGAAACTAGCCGGATGCAACGGGAAAGTTAGATAGGACGCAACAGCTGTAAAGTAGGCCGTAACCGGAAAGGCCGTAAATGGCTGGAAAGGAACCGGAAAGTGCATGGTCGTAACACCAGACGAATAGGACCAGACAGATTGGTCCAGGTGCAAAGTGATACCACGAAGGCGAGCGAGTACACCAACTAACTTGGCAACAAGTCGAAGGAGGATAGAAGTTGGACAATGGAGCAATGTGAGGCAAAGCACATTAACTATCAACTGAAGATACATCTAGAGTAATATACACATTTATACTAAATACAGAGATAATCCAAATGTAGATAGAAGTAAGGTAAAGACAATAAAATAAGTATTGCCAAAGACAATAAAGACAATAAGAGAGAAGCATGTGTGCATAAGTCATAGGATCAGAATTGGGGAAACAATCAGTAATCCTTCATTGCGTAAAAACCCCAAAGGTGTGCGTCAACAGACAAGACTAGACATATCAGCAAGTTGGTTGGACATGTGCCCGATATACGGTGTGAGGTCTCCGAGCATGCTACGCATTGCTCGTCGCCTCATGGCCCCTGCGAACCATCTGCACGAGTAACGGGACAAGTTCGGACGTACGCGACGGATCTTCCTAAACGGGATTCCACGTTACCGGAACCAGCTTCCGAGCGAGACCAATGTTCTCCCCACATCCGCATCGTCTCCCCCGCCATTCGGGCTCGCTCCTGCACCATCGTCACACGGATATGACCCGTACACCACGACCCACGGGTTCTCGACGCCTACAACGCGACCTTCTGCATCTAACGAACCGGTGTTCCCGTGGACTGTGTTCGCCGCTACTCGGCGTCCACCAACAATATGACTGGTCCCCCGGTGCGTCCTTCCCTCGTTTCCATTCTCGGACGCTCTCGCACACCAGACGGACCTACCGCGTGCTTGACGCCGACCCATCGGACGAGACAGAGGATATCCCAACACAGCCCTTCCCCCACTTCACATGACGCATCGACTAACCGAGAGGAGACCATCCGTCTCTCCCCCTTCCTGAGCACTTGAGCACCCACCGACGCAACTACCATCCGTGCCTGGAGCTCCAGACGTATTCCGAGGTCGTTTGGCCTCGCCGCGCCTCATACGCACTCAGAGACGATTGGTCTCCTCAACAGAGGTGTCTGTTCTCCTGTCATATATGCACCCCGAAACGCCTCATGACGTCTCCTGCCCCCTGGAAACACCTGCGACCCGCATGGCACCTCTGGAAACGTGGGAAGTTGTCAAGGAGGTATAAAAGGGAGCGCATGAAGTAGGAGTAGTCAGTACCTTCCAGCCTGCAGAAGTAGCTTTCGGGGTGTTTTCCCCACTTTATGTACCGTTCTCAGCTCAATCTAAGGGGTACTCCCAGCCTTCCCCGACTTCGTACCTCTTGTGCACCCTCCTCCTCGCCCACTGCCAGAGGCAGGCCACACATCTTGCATTTGCTCGTTCGTCGGCGTCTCACCTCTCACACCTCCATCAGCAGGGTCCCCCCTCACCGGACCCGGTGTCACCATCCCAGGCTTCCTCGATTAGGATCACCATTCTCGCGAGCCTCGCTCTGTAGAAAACAGGCCCAGAGAGAAGCCATCACATACAAATCGCCATCCATAGCCATCGAGACCAACCGTCTCGCCGTCGACCGAACGACATCGGTGTCATCGTCTGTGCGACACACATCGCATCTCCAGTGCTGGTTCTAAGGGGGAAGAGCGCACGAAGGAAAGCAGGCAGGGCAACGCATTTAGGGTTCCAGTACTCTCGTACAGGGAGCCAGGTTTGGGCATTCACACCTTCTTTACCGCTTTCACTAACAACGGGTCCGCCGCATACGTCCACACCTAGGAGACGAACGGTCTCCACGATCCCCCGTTCACACACACACACACACACCTATCACTCATACAAGGCCGATTCGTGCACCGACCTTCCGCTCTATCATTCGACTATATCTTCCCCTCTAGAGGACGAACGTAGTCAAATTCGAATCACATATCTTTCAATACCGACACCGCGGTCCTTATCACAACGGACAACACATCCAGATGGATGGCGGAATGGATCTGAGGATCTGGGAACAGATGGATGAAGCATCCAGGCGGGCCAGACAGTTCCAGATGTGCACGGGCGTAATAGCTACAGAGTTTATACAGAATGTGGCAAGCAAAAATAAGAATTCCTATATCCTTGGTCAATTTTCCCAAAGGATTACAGCAAGGCATGGGAGAAGCTGATCAAACATAGTGCATTCTCACATCCTTGATCTGATCTGATCCATCATTGATTCTCTTTGATCCCTTCACAGTCCCTTGTTCCAGACATAGATGGTCCCTTGTTCTGAATATGGATATTCCTGTGTTCCTGGTATGAACTTTGTTTTCTCTCCAGTTGCCTTCTATGAGCACATCAGCCAGATGGATATGCCTGCCGACTTGAGGCAGGGGCTTCTCAGAGCATTGAGTATGGACACTTCAAACACATCTTGAAATTAACTATATTCACAACACTGTTAAACGGATCATCTCTCAGAATGTGCTGTCTGGCATGAAGAAAATGCCTCTATCTTGGGGCCAATACAGAGACACCAATAGCCCCATAGCTGTCCAGGCACCTGGCATGCATATAACGGTACACTTGTCACAATGCTATATGATACAAGAAATGCCTTTGCTTTCAGTAGGGATAACTTAACTGGAGATTGGGGCTGAACTTGGAGCTAGACATAGTTGCAATTATATTGAGGGCAAAGATTCCCGTGAAGCTCCTTCTCAAAGTGGGGGTCCTTCATACAAAGAAGGGAATTGAATTATTGAAAATTGGCCCCAGCGAGAAGGGACAACAAATGTCATGAACCGTCTTTTCATTTTACTTCCAGAACCCGAACAACCCAAACAACCCGATCATGATCAGATCAACTATCTGATCAATCGAACTTGGATACCGTTTAGGATCCCAAACGGTTATGATCGGTTTCCCCCGACCTTCGGGTTCCCGATCACCCCTCTACGTTCCTATACCCCTTCATTTACTTCGCATTAATCTTGTCCATTGTCATTGGACACTGTACCTTAATTTACAAACCCCTAGGGACTTTAGTATATAAACCGTAGTTATTCTCCTGTATTTACACTATTCTAGTCTAAACTCCAGGCTTATTCATTGGAACTCTTCGTGCTTCAGTCGCCCTCGTCACCTCAGAACCCGAATCTGCTCTGTGCTGACAACAAATGCACATCAAGCTCTACAGGTTGCTCTGGATAAAGATGCTTCTTGTCTGCATGGTGCTATGCACCAGCCACAACATATCTTGGAGGAAGAAAGTGTGATTGTTATAGATTATTGCATGGGAATGGTTGCAGTCCTTCAGCTTGTCAATTCTTGATCAATGTAATCTTTGCAACAAAGTGAATTAAAGGGCAACAAATATCCTTTTCTATAAATTTCTGCTTTCATAAAGATCACTGTGAAGCAGAACACAAGGTGTAGGTGGACTATAGCTACTATTACAGGATTAACAGGGCAGAATTCAATGCAAGGGATATCATTGAAAAGACCAGGATGAGAGAGATTTGATCAGAGCCTAGGTGTAGCCAATGCAAGGAGTCATCCAGGTGATCAGTAATGCATACATCACTGATGTGACTGTCAATCTCTGAGTTGTGCATAGATCAAGGGGGATCACTATCACTTCCGAGAAGATCAGCCCCTTGCTGTATGTTTGTGTTTATGTTATATATGCTCGCACTTGTCAAAAACATTGATTGCCTCCTAAATACATTGATCACTCTCTAAATACATTGATTGGGCCTCATGCTGGCCTCGCATGGACACTTGCAGGAAAAAAGTTACTCGCTCAGACAATGGAATTGCTCGGGGAGCCATGACAGGGGGAAAGGAAGAGTCTATAGCTTATACAGGTCGCTTATCTGCCCTTTCTATATCAAATGACTGATGTAACAGTAACATACATGACATAAATATGAACATATAACAAGGGGCTGATCTCCACGGAAGTGATAGTGGTCGCCCCCTGGCATAGATCATGTTTTCGATTTCAGACAAGAGTGTTTGAGAGGTTTATCTTTGTTTGCTGGTGTTACATCCACTTTGAGAGAAGGAAGGAGGAGCAGAGGGACAGGGGAGATTCCAGAGGAAGGTTGTCCAATACCGGAGGAGGACAGAGTTACCGGAGGGACAGAACTAGACATAGGAACAGATAGTCAACATAGGACAGGATGTTAACTGGGTGCCTGGAATACTAGATCTGAAATTGCAGATATCAAAGACACAACACCACTGAGCTGCAGGGTGAGTGTTAACTGCCGTGCTGGTTTGTAGGACAGAGGAGATGACAACAGAAGGTGACCAATAGGTTCCGGAGGTCCAGAACCTGAGGTGGAGCTATGCAGATACTACAGGAAACCTGGTCGGAGATGCAGACGTTGAACAGACCTTCATCGAAGGTCAAGTCCAGCAGAGGTTAGGATTGGAGTCAAGTCCGGAGTTGCCAGAATAGGCGGAGATGTGAGGAGGTGGAAGTATAACGCGGAAGAAGCACTAGGGCTCAGAGGGAACATTAGTAATCAAACTGAAGTACAGGAGAGTATCTACAGTGTTTTATAGAAGTATTCTAATTGTTATTACGGAAGGAGAAAGAAGTAAGTTAAACAATAAGTAAAGCCATCAGTGGAAGCATGGTGATGGAAGCATAAAAGACAAAAGGAAAGCATAGTCACAGGTTCCTGTTTAAATGGTTAAACAGATAAAAGGGAAAACACTCGGTAATCCTTTATTGTGTAAAACCCATATGACACCAGGGGCAAGGACCAATGCATATGGTAACCATATGCGCAGATCGTGCAACAAAGGTGTCAATCACCTTTGTTTTCGCCTTTGTATCACCCCCGAAAACAAAGGTGCAACAAAGGTGATTAACACCTTTGTTCTATGATCTACACATATGCAAACCATATGCATTTAACGCATATGGTTACCATATGCAGGTGGTCTTTGCCCCCAGTATGAGTCCGGAAGATGGAGTTGAAGTCCAACGAACTTCGGAGCATAACTCCGAGGGACCAGAAGTCCGAAGTTGGCAGAGTGGGGAGGAACTGGTCTGGAGTTGGACCAAGGTCGGGACAGGATATAACAGCTGGAATATGAAAGGAATATAAGTGGTCCAGGTCTCCAGTACAGGGAATGGTTGAATACGAAGTAGTTTCAAAGTCAGTGGGATCAATCTGCCGGGCATGCATTAAGTTATAGAGGGTGGAGCAGTAGCAACAAATCCAGTGAAAGCGGGCAGCACGAAAGGTGATGGGCTTTTAAGGGATAGAACGAGGGGAGTGTGCATATTTGCACTATGGCCTTATAGCAGATCTGGTTGAGACGGTGAAAAGCTGTAACAAGAGTGTGCAGCATCTAGTGCTATTTTGCGATTTCCTAGGACTAGTATTTATACAACAGGAAAGCACTAGCACTTCTGATGTGTTATTACTAGCACTCAGGACTCTAGCTAGGTGATATAAAGGAGAACTGGAGTGAGCCCAAGCTGCTGGTTGTAGCATCAGATACGACTAGGGTGACGCGCTAGTATGATCTGGAGGCACAAACCACGGGGAAATAACCATAAGCCTACACAGTCAAGGTGCTAGCACCTAGGAAGCGAGACACAGAGAGAGTGGTACTGCAAGTACGCTAGCAGGAGGTGCAAGCGGTGAGTCTGGGATCTGAAAGATAATAAACTATGCACTAGCAGCCTTCTAGCAAGGGTGTTAGTATGCGGTAACCCACTAGTGATCAACCCAAGACCTAAAACACAGATGCGAGCACGTGACTGTCACGACACAGTCACGAGTCACAAACAGAGACAAGTAGACAGTAGAGGGATAGCTAGCAGGCTATTGGTGCAGATGTGCAGGTCACCACTAATACAGTAACAGATAAACGGACTGCTGGCTGGTGCTCTGGCCCGTGCTAGATGACTCCAGGCGGCGGATTCGACTCTGTTTCGTCAGGATAGAGGTTCCGGCAGCATGCGGCAGGCTGAGGAATCACTCACGATACCTATAAATGGACACTAGCGGATCACTGTGGCTTTTCTGCTTGGCATAGACCCATCATAAAACCAAATGGCAGTCATTTCATTGGCTGTTGTATTCATCACATCATTTTCACTCATTTATATTATTCATTCTGTTTATCACATGTATCATGGACCTCAGTACTATAAAGGGAGCACGGAGCAGGCTAGAACCTCAGATTATTACACCCCAACTTTGTACGAAGTTGGTGCAGGTGGTCTCAGGTTGCTAGTGGAGATTTTAGCACACTTCACAAGTAGTAGCTTTATTAGAATCAATACTGTTGACTCTGGACACGTCGGGATCTTAAGTTGAGGTTCCTGTTGTTGACTCGAGGAGTATTCACATATAAAACCAAGGGTGTTCTCTTCGAGAACCAGCTAGCAGTTGCGCTAGCAGTTGCGCTAGCAGTTGCGCTAGCAGCTTTGCCTTCACCTCGATATTGTTATAGTGTGTTGGATTGCCTGCTAGGTAGTTGTGTGTTGGCTCAAGCCTACTAAGAAGAAGACAGACTAGGTGCCCCCACCTCTAGACTGACTGTAACTTGCCAGTTACTTCACCTTCACCCCAATATTGACAGAAGCACTGTTGTAGTGTGTTGGGTCGCTAGCTGGACACTTATAGTGTCTATTGCCAATACAAAGTGGAAACATTCCTGTTCTTGGTTAAGAAATAGGTCAGCAGCTTAAGGACTGCCTTGTTGCTTGAGGATTGAAGTCTGTGACGGGGTACGAATGGGACGCTGCTAGACGACACCGCGAGTAGACTTACTGTATATACATTCTATATAAACTTAGCGTACATAGCATTAGTAGAAGCTGAGTAGTTGATCCGAGATCAGTACTTACCTAATGCATCTTTTACTTGCATACAACTTCCATGGTGTGAGTCGACGATCTGCTTGGAGGGAACCCCCCGCCCCGGACCCGCTGGATGCCTGAGCACGCGTATAACTGCTCCACGGTCTCGGTGCGGCAGAGTCCCCACTCAAGGGTGACATGGGCCCTAGATGAAGGGTTACAACACGGGGAGGGCCTGAGTCGGCGCCTCCCGTCGCCTATAGCAGCGCCGGACTCAATGTCCGTGCGCGCTTCCCTCCAGCCTGGCGAGGCTTGCGGAACCCACATCACAAAGTCCCTTGTTGTTAGCCTCAATAGTCTTTGGGTACCCCATTGCAAGGATTTTCACAAACCTACATACTCTGCCCTGGTGCCCTCGATCTAGTGATCCAGTCACCTCATATTCAACTCATAAACCTCAGACCATTCCAGGTGCTAGCGGTATTGTTGTTGGCAGCCGTGTTGTTGAATGGCTTTGTTGAAGTCTAGCAGTTGAATTGTGTTTGTTCCAAACCCGCTGGTCACATACTATGGCTTGGACCCAAACTCACAAAGAGAAGCACTTATATCTTTAGAGGAATAGATTGTTGTAGTGGTGGTTTTGGTGGTTGTTTGAGCAACCCTGAATCTAAGCTATTTCTAGTTGTATATCCAGTGCACTGTTTCAATAGAGTTCTATGTTATGAGTATGTATACTGAGCGAGCCGGTAGCAGTTGAACAGAGCCAGCAAGGTGTTAGACTTTATCTACTTTCCTTGCAATTCCAATGCTGTGGCCTGCCACAACAGCGCAAGGATCCTGGTTCATTTGAGATTGGTGTGAACCAAGTATCAAGGCTATAAGTCATCTTTGGCATGAAGACAGTCTTGTAACTTGTCATATTTGTGCAGGAGGCTGAAGGTGGGGCACATGATTGCACACATGGAGAACTTGAAGTCCCTTGGTAGTAGCTGCCCCCACCTGCATTTTGAGGTTGAACTTATTGTCAATTAGGACACCTAGATATTTGATGTGGTCAGAATGAAGAATAAGGATGCTATTCCGATGATATGGAATTTCCTTGTCAGTGTGGCCTTGGGAGTGAAGCCACATCACGCCGAACTTTGATTCTTTATAGCCCAAGTAATATATTGACGTCTATATTTGGGACTTTGTGGCCATCATTTTGTTGCATTGTTGAAATGTTGGGACTGCACTCAGTAGAAAGGCATTGTCAAAATATGCAGTTATTGTATTACAAAATTTATAGAGGTCTCTGAGGATGGGGTATATTGCCCAATACCAATGATGTAAGGATCTGAAGCAAAATCATCAAATACTCATGATGGGATGAGCTGGTATTTTTCAGCTATAAGTGATGGGCTATACATGCCATCAAATGATTTCTTGATTGTGCAGTAATAATTGAGTCATGTCTCACAACCAGTATAACCATGCCTTCCTTATTTTCCACCTGCTCACAGGTATGACACAAACCTAGCTAATCCACTTTCTATATAAGGCCATATATGTCTGCTACATAGTAAATCTCTTACATATCTTGCTCCATGTATGTTTCTTAGGGCAGAGGGTGTATGAATGTTATCGCAGAAATGAGGTCTCTCTGATGAGGAAGAATCATACTGGGGCCAGAAGCAAAATTCAAGCCCTACTGAACCAGCATCTTGTTAGCCATTTCTGATTCAATTGTGCCTTCCCCTTCTCACTGAATTCATAACAACCAAAAAACTCAATGCTCACTAGAAGAGAAAGGTTACACTGACACACATGAAGGGTACCTGAGCCATGGCACTATCAAATCTCACATACTTAAAAATATTTCTAGCTAACAGTTGGGTGCTACAGCACTCCCATAGTAAGGTTTATGATCACAATACCAATGCTTCATTATACTTGTCCTGCACACTGATTGGGAGATTCAAGATTTTCAGCACAATTTATAGTGAAAAATTCAAATATTTTTCACCTCTTTTGAGCTTCCTTTTAAAATTTTCACCTCAAACTCACAAAATGGTGAAAATGTTTTGAGTTTTTCACTACCTTTTTCAGTGAAAAATGTCTGAAATTCAGATACCTCCACTGGGTCACTGGCAGAGTTGTATGTTTCAAAATCTGAACACAAGATAGAACAACAGTGCTCTATCTTGACTTTCCAAGCAGTTGGAGTGAGCCAATACATAGTCATATCCACTGGTTGGGAGATTCAAGTTTTTCAGCACAATTTACAGCGAAAAATGTTGTTTGTTTTTCAGATATTTTTCACTGAAAAAGGTAGTGAAAAACTCAAAACATTTTCACTATTCCATCGGTCTGAGGTGAAAAATTCAAAAGGAAGCTCAAAAGAGGTGAAAAAGATTTGAATTTTTCACTGCTTTTTTCAGTGAAAAATGTCTGAAAAACAAACAACATTTTTCCCCATAAATTGTCCTGAAAAACTTGAATCTCCCAACCAGTGATCCCCAGAATAAAGGTACACATTGTGTTAAGCATTGGAAGTACATAATTTGATCATCCAGAGCGTAGTTGATCCTGGCTGCTGCCTTGTTACCAATTTTGAGAGAGGAAATACAGCACATTGAGGTGTCTGCAGCTATATGTTCTCCTTGATGCATACTGATAAATGAATCAAAGACACATGCCTTACCTCAATATTCTCATGTTCCTGGCTCTGCCTCACTTGTGGGCATGAGGTGTACACAGAGTGCTTTTCAAAAGTGAAAACACTGACAGCAGGTGCTCATGCCCATTTATCTGTGTACAAAACCCAGTTTTTTGCAATGTCTTCTGTGACACCCACAATGGAATTTTGAAGCTAAGGTACATGGACATATAGACTAACTTATATAGGAGGAAATCTTATTGTATGTATGAATAAAGGAAGAAATCCGAGAGAAGTCAAATATAACAATAAGTACAAACACACATGATGAGGAATTGATGATATCACTGATCAGATCAGAAGGGAGCATATAGGTGACAAGAGTAATCCGAGGAAAGTCCAGAAGAAGTCCAATAAGTCTGAGGAGCTGGATGGAAGGACAGGACGGAGGGATCCGGAGATCTTAGACCCAATGTAGGATCAAGTCCTGGAGGTACAGTGATGTGCCAGAGCATACCGGAGGGAATGGCAAAAATGCAACCATAACAGATGCAGCCAAGGATGAACAGAAAAACGACCCAGACAGAGGATTGCCAGAGCCATGGGAAAAGAGCTGAGACATCTGGAAGGATACAGTAATGTACCACCTCTTGGGATGATCAAATTTGTTCCGGTCTCAGTACAAAACTTGAAGTGATTTCATGCAAATCCGAGTCAGTCAATATCATCTCTAAGGTGAAATGTATGATCCTACCAGGTTTGGAGAGAATCTGTAGAGAATTGGTGGATATCTGGGCTAATCAGTCCAAAAAGTTGTTATCAAGTAATGAATGACCACTTGGGATGCACAGCCACTGCTTTCATTTCTGTGCTTGTTTTTCACAAACTCAATTGTCTTAAGTCTCGGAAATCCTCCAAAGATCAGTCCAAAGAGTCTATAACACATGCCTGAACAGTTCAGGACATTTTTGCGGTAACAGATTACCCTTCAAAAAAAAAACCCAAACCAAGATCCGTTACCGCAAAAATGCGGTAACGGAACCCCCATACCAAAATCCGTTAACCCAAAAAGCAGTAACGGATTACCCTATCACAAAAAAAACACATCCCAAATCCGTTACCGCAAAATTGCGGTAACGGATTACCCTTCAAAAAAAAAAACACATCCCCAAATCCGTTACTGCATTTTTGCGGTAACGGAACACCCATACCAAAATCCGTTACCGCAAAAATGCGGTAACGGATTACCCTGCAAAAAGCTTTGTAGCACCTGCAAAAAAAGGATGTCGTCAGCGGGCGTGAATTTGGAAGAAGAACAAATGGAAACGGGGAAAAGACTGACTTTGGATTCAGAGTGCGCGGTATTGTAAGTGGGAACAAAGGCGCCACGATTGACACGTGTTTTGCAGGTGGTCGACCCCACTTCTTGCACATGTAGGTACGTTGCAAACGACAGAGTGAGGAAATGTCAGCTACAGCTACCGAGACGAAGGGCGCATACCGTATCGTGTTCTTGGAGTCCTGTGTGCGTAACCAGCATCCAGCGGCATCGTGTCTGAGTTTCCAAAAAAAAAAAAACAGGGATGAGTATAGCATTTTCACAGAAAAAGTCGCAATGTACGTGTCGAATAATACAGCCCAGGTGCAAAACACCTGTCTGGGAATGCATTAGCACCCACGCAGCACAGGACGTGAAGCACCAGGCACCAGCCGGTTTTGTGCTCCATGCTTGACCCCTGGGTGTTTCTATTGTGTTCTTGGAGTCCTGTGCGTGTAACCAGCATTCAGTGGCATTGCACCACTGCCTGTAGCTACATTATAATATGCCCTGGATTTTCCAGCAGTGCACATTAATATGTGCACTTTGCATCTCCTGGCCTGGTGCACATTGTAATGTGCACCCTTCCCCTGCCATTCTCAGCATGCTACTGCCAGTTCCGGCATCAATGGCATGTGGTTTCCTTATTTGTACCTGTTTATACACCTTCTGTATTGGGCTACAGATTGATTGACAGCACCTGCCTGTCAATCAACACTATAACAACAGTTGATGGAAAGTTCCCAGGCATGTACATCAACTTTGCCATCATTTATCGCCGGCTTCGGGAATTTATTTTGTGTTTTGCACAATAACCAGGGGGTCTCTTGCAAAACTGTAAATACAGCCAAATAGCCCTCAGCCGGCTCTATAACTTTGGTTTTGAGACTATTTTTGGCCAACTGCCTTTTTTGGTCACTACACTTTCGGCCCAAAAAGGAAATTCCAGTGTTTTCTGTCTCCCTAGCTCAATTCTTAACCATTTTGGATGATCTAACCACATAGACCTATAGATCTGTGGTCGTTCAAGCCACCTGGGATGCACTCCTCCATCGTGTAAGGCCTCCCCAAACACACCATTTGAACTTGTCTCATCTATATGTAATAGAAAAGTGGGCCATGAATACTTGGAACAAGCAACACTTCATGGTTTAGGGTGACCTTCTTGGATGTACTTGTTAACTCTGTTCTGGCTGCCACAGGGTCAAGCCTACTGTTAAAACACTTAATACTAGTCTAAATGAGCCTTAAGAACAGTTCTGGGCCAGAAATTGTAACAATATTTGATAGTAAACTTCAACAGTGTGATTTGACACTTTTTGCTTGTTTTATGAATAGTACATTATCTAGGCCAGATAGTGCAGAATAAACATCGGAAATGGAATCAGACAGTCAAAATAGACCAGATTATGCTTTACCTCAAGTGATTGTTGGTTTGGCTTTGGTTGAATGCTGCTTCCGAGCATATGGGTTCAAGAGTAACTTTTCACACTATATACTCACCTTAGCTCAAAACACCATCTGGCCGAAACTTGACCAAAATGCTTCAAATAAAGCCTAATCTGGTGTATTCTGACTGTCTGATTTCATCTGCGGTGTTTATTTTGCCCTATCTGGTCTCCATAGTGCCTATTCATGAAATAAGCAAAAGGTGACAATAGACACTCTTGGAGTTTCCCTCACTGTATAGGTGCTCTTTTTGATTCAGAACTGTTTATGTAGCTCAGGTAGACTGGAAAAAGTCTTCAGAACATTGTTTAGGACCTGGTGGCATCCAGAACATGGTGAACAAGCACCCACAAGAAGATCACCCTGTACCATGGAGTGTTCCCTGTTCCAGGTGTGCATTACTTACTTTTCTATTCCATATACATGAGAAACGTCCAAATGATGTGTTTGGGAAGGCCTGACATGATGGAGGAGTGCATAGTAAGGTCAAAATAGATTTTCTTTGTATAGCCAAAATGCGATGTTTTTAATTATTAGCATCTAATTACCTATCTGAGGAATGTCTTTGCAGCCCAAAGAAACAATGTTGTGTATCCATGAGACATTTACAAGGGTATATACCCAGGATATCATGATCAGAATGTAATTTAAGGATTTTCACTATTTTCACCCTATTATTGTTCTCTAATAGGCTCTACTGTATCCCAGGTGGCTTGAACAACTACAGATCTATAGGTCTATGTGGTTAGATCATCCAAAATGGTTAAGAATTGAGCTAGGGAGACAGAAAACACTGGAATTTCCTTTTTGGGCCGAAAGTGTAGTGACCAAAAAAGGCAGTTGGCCAAAAATAGTCTCAAAACCAAAGTTATAGAGCCGGCTGAGGGCTATTTGGCTGTATTTACAGTTTTGCAAGAGACCCCCTGGTTATTGTGCAAAACACAAAATAAATTCCCAGAGCCGGCGATAAATGATGGCAAAGTTGATGTACATGCCTGGGAACTTTCCATCAACTGTTGTTATAGTGTTGATTGACAGGCAGGTGCTATCAATCAATCTGTAGCCCAATACAGAAGGTGTATAAACAGGTACAAATAAGGAAACCACATGCCATTGATGCCAGGAACTGGCAGTAGCATGCTGGGAATGGCAGGGGAAGGGTGCACATTACAATGTGCACCAGGCCAGGAGATGCAAGTGCACATATTAATGTGCACTGCTGGAAAATCCAGGGCACATTATAATGGTACTACAGGGGCAGCTCGGCATTGCATCTAAAAAAAAAAAAAAAAAGCAGGGATGAGGATTGCATTTCGCAGAAAAAGTCGCGACGTATGCGTCGAATAATACACCAGGGGCAAAACACCTGTCTAGGGAATGCATTAGCACCCGCGCAACACGGGACGTGGAGTGCTAGGCACCAGCCGGCTTTGTGCTCCACACTTGACTCCTGGGTGTTTCGCGACGGACATGGTGGTTAAGGAACAAGGAAGTTTGATGTGATGTAACATTGTCACACTGCTTGTTTCCATGGGACGACAACGTCCAAATCACCGAGGCGGCAGAAGAGCCCACAAGGAGAGGGAGGACCTTGCAAAAGAATCTATAACCAAATCCAAGAAGTCTTTTAACCAGAGGATAGCGGAAAATCCAGATTGGAAACCAAGGTACGAAATGTTTGTTAATCTGCAGGCTGTGGCTTAAAAAATTTGAATGGCAGAGACCCACGTCGGGGTAGGTCTGAGCACTCGTTGATAGAGCACCGGCACAAGTACCTAGCCCCAGGAGGGAGCTTTGACAGGGGCCAGCAGCATTGGCTGCAAAAGATGGGTAAACCCTTCTTTTTCTTTGTGATAACAGTGCTTTCTGACAAGGAGATGCAGAGACGATGATTGAAGGAGACACGTACCCTACAAATTTCCTGCCATTTACCAGAAACGCTGTGAATGTTGTCGCAATTGTAGGTCAAGAATACCCTGGGGAACTGGGGGATCTTCCGGTTTTTTTCGAGGACGACTGCAAGGTCGTTCTGGTTTCTAGTCCACCGCCGACCACCGAAGACGAATCTTTATCTGGCCCTGGTGGACTTGGAAAATGGCTGGAGAAGTGCTTGCGTCCCCACGTACTGGCGGTGTTCGAGGAACTGGGTCCGCAGAGTTTCGACATCAGACGCTTCCCGGAGGTGTTTTCTAATTGTGCTCAATTTGAATTAATTCGGGCCTTTGACCGCGTAAAGGCGCTTGGACCGGCCTACGGACCTGCTGAAGCGCAACGATCGGTTAGTCCGGCTCTGCACCTGGGCGTTTGGGAACGGTACACATCAAAGCCGATTATCACGGGGGATTCGCACCAGATTGACGCACCTGTCGATAAGCAGGAGAAATTAGTTGATGCGGTGCATGATCTGTGCGGTGTGGTCAAGGCGTATCGGCTTCCCAAGATTCGGGTGATTGTGGAATGGTATTATCCGGGACAGGAGTGGGTGTGGGAAGCGTGAGTCTTTCTTCTTTAATTTTTTTTTTTTTTGCGGCTCATTAACGAAAAGAAAAAACTCAGGACATTCTCAAACATCTCGGATGCGACCTCGCTAAATACCCCAACTTCAACTTTGGCGGCATGATCACGACATTGGCGGTCAAAGAGGGTGGAAGTGAGAAGATGCACGTCGACTGGTTCAACAACATGAACATGTTTGCTTGGGTCACGGCCATCGGTGATTTTGAGGGGGGGTGACTTTTGTTCACCGCAGCTTGGTGGACGGATGCCTTGCAAGCCGGGTTTGCTTCTTGGTGCAAGGACTAGATTCCTCGCTCATTGCTGCATTCCGGTTGCAGGACACCGAATCGTCTTTACTTTTTTTGTGGATAGTTGTCTGTTCGAGAGGACCATGCGCAAGTTGTAATGGAATATATCTTTGGTGAATATATTCAAATAAAACTCCAGTTGTAGAGTCGCTGAAATGAAAATGATTAGACGTAATTATTTTGCAGGAAGGAATTTTGAGGGCATTTTTTTTGTGAGAGAAATCCTTCCCGCAAATTTGCAGGAACGAATCTTGGGTGTATGTCTGCACCATGGGAAGGACAAGGTTAAGGTGTGTGTCACCGCAAAAATGCAGGTAACGGATTACCCTTCAAAAAAAAAACACATCCCCAAATCTGTTACTGCAAAATTGCGGTAACGGATTACCCTATCAAAAAAAAACCCCAAGTTCAAACACAAACCCAACAAGAGTGAAAGCAATATACCACTTGCGATGAAAAGCCCAGCTCTTCAGTATACATGTTCTAAGCCAATACACTCCACAATTAGGAGGGGCGTTAACTCTCAGAGCTCAATAAGGACTGAGTTGTTTCTCACCTAAAACATCCCGACCCTGAGTCCCTACTCCGCCGCTTCCCTGTTGATCACCGTACGCAGGTTTTTTCCATGTATGGTGAATATAGTATGGTGGAGTTAGCACCGCTTCTATGCACGCAGAATAAATCTGCAAGGCAAAACGACGTACCTCGTGAACGCACCACCGCAAGTCAACCCACCCTGCCTAGTCACGGACCATAAACTCAATTAGCATGCTTGGGTCGAGCGACTCGAGCCCCGTCAGCGGCATTTTGCCATAATGCGCAGCTCCGCCTATGCGGTACGCACTCAAGTAGTGTGTCTCCTCCGCAGGCGAGAGATCCCTGCCGGTCAGCACACGCCGGCGCTCCGTAGTCTTATCAAAAAAAAAGTTTTCTGCATCGGGGTTTTGGGTGTCTGTTGAGCGCCTGTTTGTGGCTAGGGACCCATTTACTTCAACAGTGATGAATTGTACCACTCAGTTGATTTTATATACATTAATTCTACACACTCTGTACTTTAATGCATTTTACACCTATTTTTATTCCAGGGCACTCATGAAACTTGAGCAAAAAGGCTAGTGGAAAACTGTGACACCAAGGACACCACCCTCGCTTGGGGTTGCCACATTCAGCGAACGGCAGAGGCTACTCAGATGGAACAGCCCTGAACCCAAATCCTCGAACTTTACTTCCGCCACTTGCCCAGTCGTGCAGGTCGGGCTTCGCCATAGCACCCCAATCTGCTCACATCTCCTGCAGTATCGCATCCAATCACCACAACACGAGTTACGACTTGGCTAATGGGAGCCCCATCCCCCATGTGCCTAATTGGCCTGATACACGGCCCACGAACTGGGTGATTCGTCCCGTTCGGTCCCACAGCCCACACATGAATCGTCTTCTTGTCGAGATCCTCTTGGCGGAAGGGCTCATCCAGCGCAAGATAACCTGCTCGGCCTTCGCAGCTCAGAATCTGTTTCTTGGGTCTGAAGTATCGGTTCTCGCTGCGCACAATGTCTTTCAACACCACATCCACACGCTCTGAGCGAGCCCGGGAATACAGAGCCACCGGCCAGTCGAGCTCGCCTGAAAATACACAGTAAGTAAAAACCCTGAACATAGCCGTTGCGCCAAAATCACCATCCAGAACTTGGCTGTTTGATGTCGAAAGAAGCTTGGGTGGGCAGCGTCGGCGAGCGGGACGATGGGAGCGGTGTAAGAGCGCGAGCAGGCTCTGGAGCCAGCCCTCGAGCAAGTAGCCAGTCGGGAATGGCCTCAACGTACTTTAAAGTTCGTCTCAAATGAACGAAAAAGGGAAAGAAGTAGAAACACGTACTGAATATGCGCCAGCCGCTCTATGCCAACGGTGAATTTCTCATTGGAGCCCTCCTTCCGGACAGTGACCATGATTCCTTCATCGTCTCGGACTGGGTATTTGCCTTTGCACCTTTCGATATGTTTTGCTCAATCTGGGCCGTCAAAGTCGCCTACGACTACACCTCGCATCCGTTTGAATGGACCTGGCCGCACAACTTGAACGTCTATTCCTTCAAAATGGCGGCCGACGGTCTCCCTTCCCGTAATTGGCGCTGTTTTTTTTATATCCTCGTCAACTGCCAGCTGCAGTACGTCCTTGAAATCGCTGCCATCGTGTTTCCCTTCGCGCTGCTGCTCTTCGAGATCGTGCCCCATCGCTGGTCGCAGTGTTTGGGGGGGATCCGGTTGCAGTATCAAAGCTGCCCAGGACAACATTGCAGACTCCGGCCTCAGGTCGAAGCTCGCGTCGCGCGATGGAGCTCTCCGCTGTACGCAATGCAGTCTCTCAGCCAGCTACTCAGAATTTCCAAGAAATAGACCGCTCACCGTAGGGTCGTCCTCCGACCCGTCCCATTTTCATGGCTTTATACTGTAAAGTTCCAGAGTGCCGCCCGCGCAGACCTTCACTACCAATCCGCGACGATCTGTGGATCCCGAAGTTACGCAGACAAAATCACCCTCCATAAAATACCGCGTAGCACGGCGATGTTCAACTTCGATGATGTTCTGCTTGCCAGATTCATGCAGGCATTGAACCCTAAGCCATTCCTTGTCGACCTGAACTATGTGACCGATGGCTCCACGATGCTCTATGCCCGTGACGACTTGAAAGTGATCCAAAACACGAAATGGTGTTGGCGGATCGAGCGCATGTCGCTGAAGGTGCAGTACTTGAGCTGCAATGCCGGGGATTTTCGCCTCAACATTGTCAGTGCCGTTGTACTCCTCCTGGACCTTCGCCCACCGCGCGACATGCTTCCCGTCTGGGATCTCCTGAATAGCGACAATGTAACCAACATATCCCTTGTGTTTTCCTGCAACTACAACCACAGTGGACACCTTCCACCAGTGCTGACGCAGTGCTATGAATGTCGCCTTTTCCAAATACTCCTCTCTAGTCCGATTGAATGGCCGGAGTTCGTAATGGTTGGGGACGACTCGAGGGTATTCCTGAGGCGAGCAGGGGAGTGTCGTAACTTAGGCGACTGCACGAATCCTCCTCGTCCGATGTTATTACTTTGCTGCTCCGGTTTGGGGAGCAAACCAGTGGCTAGGCCCCCCCACAGCCACCATGTGGCTGGGGTGGCTGTGGTGGATGTGTTGCCTACCAAAAAAAAAAAAAAAAAAAACTGAAAAAATTCATGGGTGGATATGATGTTTATGATCACTGTTTGTATACAAATTTTTTTTGATTACATCATTTCCCGTCTCGCAAATCGCAAAATACTCGACCAAACACGGCGCTTTTATGACCTCAGGCAATAAAAAGCTGATATCTCAGCAACCACTGGGCCGTTTCCCTTGATTCCAGTACTGTTGGAAAGCTGCTGAAAAGCTCTATCAGATGGGATCAAATACCGGGCCAAAAAAGGAAATTTTTAAAAAACACTTTTTTCTGCCTCAAGCAGTAAAAGGCTGATATTTCAACAACTGCTGGGTTGTTTGCCTTGATTCCGGTACTGTTGGAAAGCTGCTGAAGAGCTCTATCACATAGGTCCAAATAAAGGAATATGATCAAAATATCCATTTTTGGATAGGTCAGTCACCGAGCCATGAGGGGGCTAAATATTTGGGCTTGTCATCAAATGTAAGCAAGAGGCTTGTAGCACCAAATATATTTATTTGAGGAAGAGGCTTGGGGACTACCTACCAATGGTCCTAGTGTCAGCCTGCAACAACACTCTTCTTTACAAAGCCTATAACCCTTGGGCTTCGGAATCCACCCATCACTTAGTCCCCTTGTTGAATAAACAGGACAGCCATTAAACAAAAACAGTGGGAAAATGCACAGATACCACCTATCCCCCCTGTTTCAACAGGTTTAACAGGTTAATGGGTTCACTGGATAGATAGTGCAATAACAAGCAGTTTATAATTCAGTAAGGCACTGAGCTATACATTTGCACAGATACAATGGCTATAGGTTTGTGAGCAACTTGTACAAATGGACCAACGAGCATCAAATATAAACATCCTTTCCTGGACAACACTCACAACTCACAAGCATGTTCCAGACCCCTGAGTTCACAATGGCTTTCCTATATGAGATCTACTCCTCAATACTCCAAAAGACTGAAGAGTTCTATATGGGTCAGATAAAGAGGATGGTTAATAAGTTATAGGAGATGTTTCTGCAGAACTGAGAAGATGGGTGACAAAATAAGTCCTTTGCTTCATGTATATACTAATTGGGTTTTCTGTTTACCAAATGATATAATCTAAACAAACAAGATCAAACCATCCATAAGTAAAGGCATAAGGAAAGGAAGGTCGACAATGGTCTTGAGGTAACCGAGTGACAGGAGTATGAATGTCGTCAATAACATGGCCATTTGCAATAGTAAGCACGGTTTAAGTTACTAAAGATGTCTAGCATAGGGAAAATAGTCCTCTGGATAAGGAAATCTGTAACATAGAATGACAGCTCCTTCATGTGATGGTGGCCCTCGTCACCTCGTTAAGCCAGAATAAGGGACTCAACGTTGTCTCAGAAAGAAACACACCTTGGAGATTAGGACAGATGTAAATCTAACAACCTCAGAAAATACATCTAATTTGCAAAGAGGGACAACTCTGTACATTGTGATATACAAATTTTCAAGTGTACAAGCCAAATAGATACAAGTTTCTGAGCAACAACTATTAATTTCTATGCTTCTTCTAGGGTACAAGTTTTATTAGGCAGAGTGCAACTTCCAAAATCTGTAGATTGCAACTTCCCAAACATCAAATACAATTTTACTCAGTCAGGGCACAACTTGTTAGATACAAAATACCACTTAAGGAGGCAGGTTGACGGATCTTGCACTCTGATCAGTGGCAGTGAGGAATTGAGCCCCTCACATGATTTGAAATGTGTTGGTTGATCACCTCCCTCTTTACCTCGTCTGCTCTCTCTGACCTTACATGCAACCAATTTCATCACATCTGGGGTCTGCTTGCACCTAGAGTGTATCGAGATTAATGCTACAACAAAGGAAGCTAACCAGTTCAAAAAGGATTATCCAGCCCGAGCTGTATTGCTCTTGCTATACACAATTGACACAATCTGCACAGTAAAGTGTTGCATGCACAAAGCTTAGGGTCCAATTTGTCCACCAACGTGGTGCACAATGGGATAAGCAGGTTTTCACCCCATCTATCTGGGCCCTTGAGCCAGTACCAGAACAGGATGAGTTGACATGTTGACAGGGTATCTGTTCCCGTCTGTTTGACAGGTTTGATGGGTCACCCCTTCTAGATGGAAATCTGTATCAAATTTAGATGAATTTGGGCCAGTCTTAGGGAATTGAGGTGAATCTTACCCATATATGGAAACTATCTCCCTGAAACATCAATTTCTATATGCAAAAAGCACCTGTATGGCATTGCCAGGACATGCTAGTATTCGATCTGCGATCAAATTCCGATTAACCATACACGAATACTTGTCTGGTCCTATATTAGGGCACTTGAGATACTTTATAATACTTTAGAGGTCCTAGTAAGTTCCCAGTTTGTTTTCAGACTGATCCATAATTTATAGAACTACTTATCAGCCACACACTACACTAGTAATCCCTACTGTGCAAAAAATGCAATCAGTCTTGGACAGGCAAAGGATAAACACGTGGGAATCCTAGGGACTGGGGACATAGGGAAATTGCCAACAAGAGAGTGGCTGACAGGAAATTGTGCTCTCCAGAGGTAGACTTTTGTTATTGAGAAGAAACTATGAATGGCAGAACCAGAAAGGAAAATTCTGCTATGTGCTCGCAATTTGGAGATACAGAGCAGGAGCACTCAACGATGTTAGTCTCTGTACTATATAGATGGAAGTACCACAGAAAGGAGTGGTCAATGAACCAGAAAGAAGCCAAGAGGCCCAAGTCAGTTTCAGGGTGGGGATTCGAACCGCATACATAGTAACAGTCACTGAATTCGTCTCAGATGCACAAACAGGAGCTTTGAGTAAAATTACATTGCAAGCGCACTGCTCTTGTTATTGAACAATGAACGGTTAATTGTGGCTAAGAGTGAAAGACAGGCGTGGAGAGACACAGCCTGCAGTTGAATACTGGCAACTGACCAAAGCAAATAATGCAGCTTGAATGAGGGCAGGGTGATTCAAGCGAAAGACACTCACCACATCTGAGCAGCCAGACACACCAGGACAAAAAATGGCAGGACATCATTGAGGAATAGTTGAAGCTGGGTTTTATGTTATTCAACGACATGTGTGGCAGATTCAGAGGAATAGAAAAAGAACAAGAGATCGAGAACGAACCGCACTCCTGAAGTGTGCAGACAAGCAGCATTGAAGTTTGATCAATCACGCCAAATGTTGACTCCCTGGACTGACGCGAATTCTTTTGGAACAGTATAGTTGTCTCGGATACCCTGTACGAATTTGAGGGGAACAAAAGAGAAAACACCGTAGACGCACCAGCTGTCAAACAGGCAAGCCTGGAGTCAACAGTAAGAACTCTGTTAGATTGCATAAGATGAAACTACTTGCCTGGAGTCAACAGTAAGAACTGAAGATCCAGGGCAATGCTACTCTACCTATGTACCTATGAGGACAATAGAGTAGCTAGAACAATAAGAACAATAGACACAATAAGATGGCTATCAAGACAATAGAGACAATAAGATGGATGTCAAGACAATAAGATTGTTATCAGGACAATAAGATCCCGATCAGATAGGATCAGAGAGATCAGATAGGATCAGATAAGGAGATCAATGACCACGGATCACAGAGGATCAGATCAGATCAAAGATGTGAGAATGTCACAGTCCATTCACACACTCCAACACTCCCCCGGGACGAGACCAGTCTCACCTAGCTCCCCCGCAATCCAACAAGATTGCGCAACTTGTCCACAGCAGGACAAGGAAGAGCTTTTGTAAGAATGTCCACCAGCTGATCCTGAGTCGACACATATTCAATGCCAATAGAACCCTTGGCAACTTCGTCTCGAAGCCAGTAATGAGCAAGGTCAAGATGTTTCATGCGACTATGATGCTCAGGGTTCTTGGACACTCAAATTGCGGACTGATTGTCCATGCGGAGGGGAGAAGGCCCTGACACTCCATGGCCCAGTTCACCAAGCAAACTGCGCACCCACTTGATCTCCTTGCCTGCTTCCACACCAGCAATGTATTCAGCTTCGGTGGTGGAAAGGGAGACAGTGGATTGCAGCTTGCTCTTCCAGCTCACTGGACCGCTGTTCATCATCACCATGTAACCACCTGTGCTTTTCCCAGTGTCTGGACAACCACCATGATCAGCATCGGAGTAGGTGATAAAGGGATGAGGTGAGGATGATGATTTTGAGTAGGTGATGCGGTAGTCAAGCGTGCCCTTGATGTAACGGAACAGATGCTTGACTGCCTTCCAGTGAGCTTCACCAGGATTGGAATTAAACCGTGCATAGCACTCCAACAGTGTAGGCAATGACTTTTGTTGATACTAGGCCCTTGTCCAGCCAGATATGCAGGCCAAGAAAACATGATGGGTACTTTCCTCCACTCGGCAGACTGTTCTAAACTGGATGTGAGCACGATGTTATAATACTCTTAAGTTAGTGTTACGTACATCCACTTCTCGCCACGTCGTTCCGGTCCATGGCTCATCATAGAGTGGATTGGAGTATTCTATGATGCCGCATGTGCAGAGGAACTTCTCTTGTGAGAACCAGGTGCTCATAGGGGCGAGCGTGTGGTCACAGACCCAATCCTTCATAATCCTCCATGGATCACGAAACTCGATGTCGACCTCAAACGGGCCGCAAAAGTCACGGCCGTCAATGTCGATGGTGAGTGTCTCAGAGTGAAACTGTGGGAATGATAATATCAGCCGCGGCACTGGTTTACTTCAAATTGAAGGTAATCACGGCTATGTTACTGACTCTCGCAGCCGCCAGGGACTGGTCGAGGTCTCGATGGGTCTTGAAGCTCACGTGGCAGTCACTAGAGTATACTTTTCCGTGCATTTCACGAAGGTCTTCGTCGATTTGTGCATTTGGCATCCGCCGTCTGACACACTTGGAGGCAAATTTGTAGTCCGCAAAATTGAGAAATGGTTTGAAAGGTTGTTCATCGTGAAGAGGCGCAAGGTTCGTATTAGGAGTAAAAGCTGACTGCAGGTTCGATGTGCCGCAGTCCAGAGGGATAAATTCAGGGAGGTAGAGGCGCAGTTGCTGGGGCGTCTGGAGCATATCCTTCGATGTCGATATTTATATGGCCAGTGTCTGTTGGAGTGTGTGAATGGACTGTGACATTCTCGCATCTTTGATCTGATCTGATCCTCTGTGATCCGTGATCATTGATCTCCTTATCTGATCCTATCTGATCTCTCTGATCCTATCTGATCCTATCTGATCCTCTTATCTGATTGGGGATCTTATTGTCCTGATAACAATCTTATTGTCTTGACATCCATCTTATTGTCTCTATTGTCTCTATTGTCTCTATTGTCTTGATAGCCATCTTATTGTGTCTATTGTTCTTATTGTTCTTATTGTTCTTATTGTTCTAGCTACTTTATTGTCCTCATAGGTATATAAGTAGAGTAGCATTGCCCTGGATCTTCAGTTCTTACTGTTGACTCCAGGCAAGTAGTTTCATCTTATGCAATTTAACAGAGTTCTTACTGTTGACTCCAGACCTCTGTGCTTGCCTGTTTAACAGGTTATGGGCCCCGCCCTTTGAGCGTTTCTTAAGCTTTATTCTGAGACCCTCATCTCCATCTGCGCATTTCTGCACATCTCTCTGCCCTTATAGTGTGTGTTCTTTGTAGATAGGGGCACCAACTGTTGGGACAAATCCTCTTTGAGAGGTAGTCTTTGAATCCACCAGGAAACAAACGGTGATCAATCCGTTGATTCTGGGGTTTGGGCCTAAGTGCCTTACAACTGGGTGTTCATTACATACTTAGTTACTTTACCTACATCTCCGACTTCACACACACACTCCTGAGGGCGCCACCTGTCTTTTGACATCTGGTTCTAGTTTTTCATCCCATCTCTTTGCGCATTTCCCTATTCTCCTTTCCATCATGTCCGACTCCTCAGAGTCTGCTCTTATCCCTGTCCTTGGTAAGGACACCATGTTCTCGAGTTGGAGGAGCGATGCTAAGGCCTACTTGCGTCGCAAGGAGGTCTTTGGCCACTGCCTGGTCACTTCAGCTAAAGCTGAAGATGCCGCTGCAAAGGAGAAGTGTGCTGGCATTCTTTGGTCCATGTTGGGCAAAGATGTCAAGCCCCTCGTCCAGCAGCATGAAGACGACCCTAAAGCGATGTGGGAAGCCTTGGAGACTATCTTTTCTCCAAGGAAGGCTGGAGCTCGCTTCAATGCCTACAAGACACTCACCTCCATTCATCTCCAGGAGGATGAGAGTCTATTAGCCCTCGTTGGTCGTGTTCGTGATGCTATGCGCCGTCTTAAAGACTCCCGTTCTAAGGAGTTCACTCTTGACAAAGCAGACGAGGAACTACAAGCAGTAGTTCTTCTCATGGCCCTCCCTGATGATCACCGGTTTTCTGCACTCAAGTCGCCATTTGAGCAAGCTTCTGGCGATCTCAATGCAGAAGCTATCATGGATGCCTATTCCACCCACCAGGGATACCGCACTCATCGTCAGGAAGGTGATACCAGCCAGATTAGTCCGCTATCTGGTCTTGCTATGGCAGCAGCTCCCCCATCTGCCCTGGTTGCACAACCTGCTGCAGCTCTTGCGGCTGTACCGCCTGTTCAGTTGCCCTCTACCTGCGCTGGATGCGGCAAGCCCAATCACCAACTTGTCAACTGCTTCAAATTCCTGGAGCTTCTTGGCAAAAAGGGCAAAGGTGCAGCAGCAGCGTCCTACGTTGCACCGAATGCAAGTCTTCTTGCTTCCTCTACCTCACCTCTTGCTGACGAACGATGGAACTCAGACTCAGGGTGCACTTCGCACATGACTCCCAACCGGAAGCGTTTGTTGCACGCCCATCCGTACAGAGTTCCAATCCAAGTTGCAAATGGAGTTATAGTTCACTCCGAGTTGAGGGGGGATATCTTGCTTCGGCCACGTATACACGGACGTAGTAGCTGTAGGCGTATTCTCCTTACAAATGTCTTATATGTTCCACATTTATCTCACAATCTCATCTCAACTACTTATTTGTCTCGCATTCATGGCTATTCTGTTCTCATGGAGGGATCTACAATCTCTTTCAGTCGAGATGGAGAGCTCTTATTTGAAGCGGACATTGATGAGAGGAACCAGGCATTTGTGAGAGAAGACGCTCCTGATTCTGATTCAGCCTTGTCTGCAGTTGGAACCTTGCCTCTTGATCTAGACCTGTTGCATCGTCGACTTAGTCATCATTCTGATACCCAAAAGATCTTGAGCAAGAATCTGGTTACTGGTGCGAAAATCACTTCAAACCAGAAGCTAGATCCAATCTGTGAGCCATGCCTTGCAGGCAAGCTGAATGCGGCTCCTTTTCCTTCCACTGGACATCGCTCCAGCGCGCCCCTGGATTTGATCCACTCTGATCTGAAGGAATACAAAGTCTTCACCCGAGAGGGTTACAGATATCGTGTTATCTTCATTGATGATCATACCAGCTTCAAAGCAGTCATGCATATGAAGCGCAAGAGTGGGACATTCAAGGCATTCCAGGTGTTCAAGGCTTATGCTGAGAATCACTTTGGACGTAAAATCAAGGCGCTGCAGGACGACGAAGGTGGAGAGTACATGTCAAACGAGTTTGCAGACTTTCTGCGCTCTGCAGGCATTGTACGTCGTCATTCGACGAGGAACAGACCACAACAGAACGGGACTGCAGAGCGTGGCAATCGCACGACTGATGAGCACGCCACTGCTATGCTGCATGAAGCAAACCTGCCGCCATCGTTCAAGGCGCTTGCAGTCAATGCATATATTCATGTTGCAAATATGCATCCATCTGCTCACATTCCGGAGAGTATTACTCCATATGAGCTCTGGTATAAGCATAAGCCGGATGTGTCTCATCTTCGTGTCTGGGGCTGCCTTGCCTATGTGCATGTGCAGAAAGACAAAAGGGACGCTTCTGGGTGCCATTTCCAGAAGTGCATTTTTGTGGGTTATCCTACAGAATATAAGGGCTGGTTGTTTTACAACCCTGTGACTCGGAGAATGGTCACATCGGAGCGTGCCGTCTTTGACGAGCGCTACTTCCCTGGGAACAAGCCTGATCTTCTCAAGCGCTGTCCCGGAGGACCTGCATCTGCCTTTGTTGATCTTCCTGCCGCTAAGCCACCAGTGGTGCGCGATGACGGGGGAGACGACGAGGACAATTCTGGTGTTCATCGAGCACCCCCTGTACCAGCTCCCAATCCACCCAATCCTGCTCCTTCCCCTCCACATTCACCGACTTCTACTCGTCCTAATTCGCCGGATGCACCTGCCGATGCACCTCTAGCTGAGCCAGCACCTCCTCCTTCTCCTATTGGTGTTGCTGCACGTCGTCGCCATCATGGCCAGACAACACAGCACAAGCCTGCTCCAGAATGGTGGAAGCTGCATCAGCCAGCACCTGGTCCTGTTCCTCCCGAATCTGAGGACGGTGATGATGAGTTGCTTCTCCAGCCAGGGAGTGCACTTATTGTTGCGCATGAAGGCGATCCAACCAGTGCTTTGCTTCAAGCGGTTAACTTTGCCCATGTGCAGTTGGCTCTGTCTGCTGTACGTTCTGGCAACCCGCGAACATATCCACGAAGCATTGCGGCGAAAAGATGGACACCTTTGGGAAGAAGCAGCAGTCTCCGAGATCAGCTCCCTTCTCGAGAACTGCACTTGGGATGCTGTTGATGCACCACCTGATGTGAAGCCCATTCGTTCTCAATGGGTCTTTGTGATAAAGCACAAGTCTGATGGGTCAATTGAGCGCTATAAAGCGCGTCTCGTTGCTGATGGCCGTGGACAGCGCCATGGCATTGACTACAACGAGATCTTCTCCCCCACCTTTAAACCTGCGACACTTCGCATCATTCTTGCTCTGGCTGCTCAGCATGATCTCAAACTTCGTTCCATTGATTTTTCATCTGCTTACCTTAATGGTGATCTGGAGGAGGATGTCTATATGACTCAACCCGAAGGATTCCCTCAGGGGGAGCGTGGCCAGCTACTTAAACTGCGCAAGTCTCTTTATGGACTCAAGCAGGCTGGCCGTCAATGGAACAAGAAGCTGAGTGCAAAGCTATGTGAAATGGGTTTTCAGTGTCTCCAGTCTGATCGCTCATGCTACACCTATTCTGATGGAGCTGTGCGCATCATCCTCCCCATTTACGTTGATGATGGCATGATCTGTGCTAAGGATGATGCTGATATCGACCGAGTCATTGCTCAACTTGGCTCTTCATTCAGAGTCAAGGATCTTGGTCCCACAGAGTGGCTGTTGGGTATCAAGATTGAGTGTGACTCTAACACTGGAGACATCCATCTTTCACAACGCGCTTATGCTGAGGCCATGCTTGAGCAGTTCAACATGAGTGATTGCCATCCTGTCAGCACTCCAATGCTTCCTGGGCTTAATTTGGCCAAGGAGAGTGGTGCGACATCTGCAGAAGAGGCCAAGAAGTATCACAGCATCTATCTATCTGCTGTTGGCTCTCTGATGTATCTTGCCACCCAAACACGGCCAGACATTGCCTACACTGTTGGAGTGCTTGCACGGTTTAATTCAAATCCTGGTGAAGCTCACTGGAAGGCGGTCAAGCATCTGTTCCGTTACATCAAGGGCACGCTTGACTATCGCATCACCTACTCAAAATCATCATCCTCGCCTCATCCATTTATCACCTACTCCGATGCTGATCATGGTGGCTGTCCAGACACTGGGAAAAGCACAGGTGGTTACATGGTGATGATGAACAGCGGTCCAGTGAGCTGGAAGAGCAAGCTGCAATCCACTGTCTCCCTTTCCACCACCGAAGCTGAATACATTGCTGGTGTAGAGGCAGGCAAGGAGATCAAGTGGGTGCGCAGTTTGCTTGGTGAACTGGGCCATGGAGTATCAGGGCCTTCTCCCCTCCGCATGGACAATCAGTCTGCAATTCGAGTGTCCAAGAACCCTGAGCATCATGGTCGCATGAAACATCTTGACCTTGCTCATTATTGGCTTCGAGACGAAGTTGCCAAGGGTTCTATTGGCATTGAATATGTGTCGACTCAGGATCAGCTGGCAGACATTCTTACAAAAGCTCTTCCTCGTCCTGCTGTGGACAAGTTGCGCAATCTTGTTGGATTGCGGCGGAGCTAGGCGAGACTGGTCTCGTCCCGGGGGAGTGTTGGAGTGTGTGAATGGACTGTGACATTCTCGCATCTTTGATCTGATCTGATCCTCTGTGATCCGTGATCATTGATCTCCTTATCTGATCCTATCTGATCTCTCTGATCCTATCTGATCCTATCTGATCCTCTTATCTGATTGGGGATCTTATTGTCCTGATAACAATCTTATTGTCTTGACATCCATCTTATTGTCTCTATTGTCTCTATTGTCTCTATTGTCTTGATAGCCATCTTATTGTGTCTATTGTTCTTATTGTTCTTATTGTTCTTATTGTTCTAGCTACTTTATTGTCCTCATAGGTATATAAGTAGAGTAGCATTGCCCTGGATCTTCAGTTCTTACTGTTGACTCCAGGCAAGTAGTTTCATCTTATGCAATTTAACAGAGTTCTTACTGTTGACTCCAGACCTCTGTGCTTGCCTGTTTAACAGTGTCGACATCCATAAAGTTGTCCGGCTGGCTGGCAGAGACTTGAACATCATCAGGGCTTGGTACATAACACGTTGCACTCGGAGCTGAAGATCTCTATATACCAGATAAGCAAATTCAAAGACAATTTGGACCACTAGCTCACCGAGCGCGCATACTCCCGTTTTTTCTTCCGCTGCGGCACTATATCCACCAGCTTTTTGCGTCCTTTTACATATGTGTTGCATATAGTCTCGTGGCGTGCCAAGCCTGTGGTGAACTCTTGGCCACAGGTTCGGCACTCCTCGGGATCTTTGGGGGCAGTGGGTTTGCAGGGCGCACGTCTCTTTGCTTTTGCTGTTGAACAGGCAAGCACAGAGGTCTGGAGTCAACAGTAAGAACTCTGTTAGATTGCATAAGATGAAACTACTTGCCTGGAGTCAACAGTAAGAACTGAAGATCCAGGGCAATGCTACTCTACTTATATACCTATGAGGACAATAGAGTAGCTAGAACAATAAGAACAATAAGAACAATAGAGACAACAAGATGGCTATCAAGATAATAGAGACAATAAAATGGATGTCAAGACAATAAGATTGTTATCAGGACAATAAGATCCCGATCAGATAAGAGGATCGGATAGGATCAGAGAGATCAGATAGGATCAGATAAGGAGATCAATGATCACGGATCACAGAGGATCAGATCAGATCAAAGATGCGAGAATGTCACAGTCCATTTACACACTCCAACACTCCCCCGGGACGAGACCAGTCTCGTCTAGCTCCCCTGCAATCCAACAAGATTGCGCAACTTGTCCACAGCAGGACAAGGAAGAGCCTTTGTAAGAATGTCCGCTAGCTGATCCTGAGTCGACACATATTCAATGCCAATAGAACCCTTGGCAACTTCGTCTCGAAGCCAGTAATGAGCAAGGTCAAGATGTTTCATGCGACCATAATGCTCAGGGTTTTTGGACACTCAAATTGCAGACTGATTGTCCATGCGGAGGGGAGAAGGCCCTGACACTCCATGGCCCAGTTCACCAAGCAAACTGCGCACCCACTTGATCTCCTTGCCTGCCTTCCACACCAGCAATGTATTCAGCTTCGGTGGTGGAAAGGGAGACAGTGGATTGCAGCTTGCTCTTCCAGCTCACTGGACCGCTGTTCATCATCACCATGTAACCACCTGTGCTTTTCCCAGTGTCTGGACAACCACCATGATCAGCATCGGAGTAGGTGATAAATGGATGAGGTGAGGATGATGATTTTGAGTAGGTGATGCGGTAGTCAAGCGTGCCCTTGATGTAACGGAACAGATGCTTGACCGCCTTCCAGTGAGCTTCACCAGGATTGGAATTAAACCGTGCATAGCACTCCAACAGTGTAGGCAATGTCTGGACGTGTTTGGGTGGCAAGATACATCAGAGAGCCAACAGCAGATAGATAGATGCTGTGATACTTCTTGGCCTCTTCTGCAGATGTCACACCGCTATTCTTGGCCAAATTACGCCCAGGATACATTGGAGTGCTGACAGGATGGCAATCACTCATGTTGAACTGCTCAAGCATGGCCTCAGCATAAGCGCGTTGTGAAAGATGGATGTCTCCAGTGTTAGAGTCACGCTCAATCTTGATACCCAACAGCCACTCTGTGGGACCAAGATCCTTGACTCTGAATGAAGAGCCAAGTTGAGCAATGACTCGGTCAATATCAGCATCATCCTTAGCATAGATCATGCCATCATCGACGTAAATGGGGAGGATGATGCGCACAGCTCCATCAGAATAGATGTAGCATGAGCGATCAGACTGGAGACACTGAAAAACCCATTTCACATAGCTTTGCACTCAGCTTCTTGTTCCATTGACGGCCAGCCTGCTTGAGTCCATAAAGAGACTAGCGCAGTTTAAGTAGCTGGCCATACTCCCCCTGAGGGAATCCTTCGGGTTGAGTCATATAGACATCCTCCTCCAGATCACCATTAAGGTAAGCAGATGAAAAATCAATGAAACGAAGTTTGAGATCATGTGAGCAGCCAGAGCAAGAATGATGCGGAGTGTCGCAGGTTTAAAGGTAGGGGAGAAGATCTCGTTGTAGTCGATCCCATGGCGCTGTCCGCGGCCATCAGCAACGAGACGCGCTTTATAGCGCTCAATTTACCCATCAGACTTGTGCTTTATGACAAAGACCCATTGAGAACGAATGGGCTTCACATCGGGTGGTGCATCAACAGCATCCCAAGTGCAGTTCTCGAGAAGGGAGCTGATCTCGGAGACTGCTGCTTCTTCCCATAGGTGTCCATCTTTTCGCTGCAATGCTTCATGATATGTTCGTGGGTTGCCAGAACGTACAGCAGACAGAGCCAACTGCACATGGGCAAAGTTAACCGCTTGAAGCAAAGCACTGGTTGGATCGCCTTCATGCGCAACAATGAGTGCACTCCCTGGCTGGAGAAGCAACTCATTATCACCGTCCTCAGATTCGGGAGGAACAGGACCAGGTGCTGGCTGATGCAGCTTCCACCATTCTGGAGCAGGCTTATGCTGTGTTGTCTGGCCATGATGGCGACGACGTGCAGCAACACCAATAGGGGAAGGAGGTGTTAGAAAATGGCTGAACCCGGAATTGAACCGGGGACCTCTAAGTGATTGCACCACTAGTGCTCTTTCCAGCTGAGCTATTCTGCCAATAGTGTAGAAGGAACAAATCTGTACTGCAACAGGAGGAGGTGCTGGCTCAGCTAGAGGCGCATCGGCAGGTGCATCCGGCGAATTAGATCGAGCAGAAGTCGGTGAATGTGGAGGGGAAGGAGCAGGATTGGGGGGATTGGGAGCTGGTACAAGGGGTGCTCGATGAACACCAGAATTGTCCTCGTCGTCTCCCCCCGTCATCGCGCACCACTGGTGGCTTAGCAGCAGGAAGATCAACAAAGGCAGATGCAGGTCCTCCGGGACAGCGCTTGAGAAGATCAGGCTTGTTCCCAGGGAAGTAGCGCTCGTCAAAGACGGCACGCTCCGATGTGACCATACGCCGAGTCACAGGGTTGTAAAACAACCAGCCCTTATATTCTGTAGGATAACCCACAAAAATGCACTTCTGGAAAATGGCACCCAGAAGCATCCCTTTTGTCTTTCTGCCCATGCACATAGGCAAGGCAGCCCCAGAAACGAAGATGAGACACATCCGGCTTATGCTTATATCAGAGCTCATATGGAGTAGTATTCTCCGGAATGTGAGCAGATGGATGCATATTTGCAACATGAATATATGCATTGACTGCAAGCGCCTTGAACGATGGCGGCAGATTTGCCTCATGCAGCATATCAGTCGTGCGATTGCCACGCTCTGAAGTCCCGTTCTGTTGTGGTCTGTTCCTCGTCGAATGACAACGCACAATGCCTGCAGAGCGCAGAAAGTCTGCAAACTCGTTTGACATGTACTCTCCACCTTCGTCGTCCTGCAGCGCTTTGATTTTACGTCCAAAGTGATTCTCAGCATAAGCCTTGAACACCTGGAATGCCTTGAATGTCCCACTCTTGCGCTTCATATGCATGACTGCTTTGAAGCTGGTATGATCATCAATGAAGATAACACGATATCTGTAACCCTCTCGGGTGAAGACTTTGTATTCCTTCAGATCAGAGTGGATTAAATCAAGGGGCACGCTGGAGCGATGTCCAGTGGAAGGAAAAGGAGCCGCATTCAGCTTGCCTGCAAGGCATGGCTCACAGATTGGATCCAGCTTCTGGTTTGAAGTGAGTTTCGCACCAGTAACCAGATTCTTGCTCAAGATCTTTTGGGTATCAGAATGATGACCAAGTCGACGATGCAACAGGTCTAGATCAAGAGGCAAAGTTCCAACTGCAGACAAGGCTGAATCAGAATCAGGAGCGTCTTCTCTCACAAATGCCTGGTTCCTCTTATCAATGTCCGCTTCAAATAGGAGCTCTCCATCTCGACTGAAGGAGATTGTAGATCCCTCCATGAGAACAGAATAGCCATGAATGCGAGACAAATAGGTAGTTGAGATGAGATTGTGAGATAAATGTGGAACATATAAGACATTTGTAAGGAGAATACGCCTACAGCTGCTACGTCCGTGTATACGTGACCGAAGCAAGATATCCCCCCTCAACTCGGAGTGAACTATAACTCCATTTGCAACTTGGATTGGAACTCTGTACGGATGGGCGTGCAACAAACGCTTCCGGTTGGGAGTCATGTGCGAAGTGCACCCTGAGTCTGAGTTCCATTGTTCGTCAGCAAGAGGTGAGGTAGAGGAAGCAAGAAGACTTGCATTCGGTGCAATGTAGGATGCTGCTGCTGCACCTTTGCCCTTTTTGCCAAGAAGCTCCAGGAATTTGAAGCAGTTGACAAGTTGGTGATTGGGCTTGCCACATCCAGTGCAAGTAGAGGGCGACTGAACAGGCGGTGCAGCCGCAAGAGCTGCAGCAGGTTGTGCAACCAGGGTAGATGGGGGAGCTGCTGCCATAGCAAGACCAGACAGCGGACTAATCTGGCTGGTATCACCTTCCTGACGATGAGTGCGGTATCCCTGGTGGGTGGAATAGGCATCCATGATGGCTTCTGCATTGAGATCGCCAGAAGATTGCTCAAACGGCGACTTGAGTGCAGAAAACCGGTGATCATCAGGTACAGCTTGCAGTTCCTCGTCTGCTTTGTCAAGAGTGAACTCCTTAGAACGGGAGTCTTTAAGACGGCGCATAGCATCACGAACACGACCAACGAGGGCTAATAGACTCTCATCCTCCTGATGAATGGAGGTGAGTGTCTTGTAGGCATTGAAGCGAGCTCCAGCCTTCCTTGGAGAAAAGATAGTATCCAAGGCTTCCCACATCGCTTTAGGGTCGTCTTCATGCTGCTGGACGAGGGGCTTGACATCCTTGCCCAACATGGACCAAAGAATGCCAGCACACTTCTCCTTTGCAGCGGCATCTTCAGCTGTAGCTGAAGTGACCAGGCAGTGGCCAAAGACCTCCTTGCGATGCAAGTAGGCCTTAGCATCGCTCTTCCAACTCGAGAACATGGTGTCCTTACCAAGGACAGGGATAAGAGCAGACTCTGAGGAGTCGGACATGATGGAAAGAGGAATAGGGAAATGCGCAAAGAGATGGGATGAAAAACTAGAACCAGATGTCAAAAGACAGGTGGCGCCCTCAGGAGTGTGTGTGTGAAGTCGGAGATGTAGGTAAAGTAACTAAGTATGTAATGAACACCCAGTTGTAAGGCACTTAGGCCCAAACCCCAGAATCAACTGATTGATCACCGTTTGTTTCCTGGTGGATTCAAAGACTACCTCTCAAAGAGGATTTGTCCCAACAGTTGGTGCCCCTATCTACAAAGAACACACACACTATAAGGGCAGAGAGATGTGCAGAAATGTGCAGATGGAGATGAGGGTCTCAGAATAAAGCTTAAGAAACGCTCAAAGGGCGGGGCCCATAACCTTTTGAACAGGCAAGCACAGAGGTCTGGAGTCAACAGTAAGAACTCAGTTAGATTGCATGAGATGAAACTACTTGCCTGGAGTCAACAGTAAGAACTGAAGATCCAGGGCAATACTACTCTACTTATATACCTATGAGGACAAGAGGATGCACAGCAGTAAGGCTATGCTCACAGGAGTAAAGCTATGTGCAACAGCAATAAGACTGTGTGCACAGGAGTTGGCTATGTACATAGCAGTAAGGCTGTGTACATAGGAAGATGGATGTTAAGACAGTATTATCAGGCCAATAAGAGAGGATTAGATCTGATCAAAGATGCGAGAATGTCACAGTCCATTCACACACTCCAACACAGATAGGATCAGATAAGGAGATCAATAATCACGGATCACAGAGGATCAGATCAGATCAAAGATGCGAGAATGTTACAGTCCATTCACACACTCCAACATTTGCAGGCATAGTGGTGGGACGAATGACTCGGAAAGAGAGCTGCCAGGTATGTGATGGTGAATTAACGTAATCTGTCTCGCTTCTCTCGCTTGACAGTGATTGACCGCTGCTTCGATTTCTTTGCTCTTCGATTCTCACTCTCGCACCATCCCGAGGCTTGCCACTCTTTGCCATTCGGGCCCCAAGCCAATCCTTTTCTTTCCACGAATTTCAGTAAACTACAAGTACCAGTCAGATGTATGTTGCGTACTGGTCTTTGTGGAGCTAATGTGGGGTAAACAATCCCTCTTCTCTCCCACCACCACCAACAAACTCAACGACTCTCTACTTGACTCTAGCGACGACCAACAATGGCCCAGCGCAATCACTCACACACCCCGAGCTTCCCCGAGCGGCCTACCACTCCAACTCGTGGTGCCATGGCCGACATCCTCAATCTTACTCAGCAAATCACCCCACGCAAGACTCTGCGGTGCTGTGCACAAGTGCGTGTCTTGTAACTGAGTTGAATGCCACTAATTATACCCCTAGCTTCGTGCTGACATCCAAGCGCGTGCAAACGACGCCAATGAGGACCATCACGCACCGATTCGCCGCATTGCGGACCTTGAGAATCAAGCAAGTTCATTTCAGTGACCCCAGAAACGGTGCCGCTGCAACAATTGTGCAGTGGATGCGGACAAGAACATCGAGATCCAGTAACTCTTGAGCGGCGGTGTCGAGCTGCGGGACGCCACTTCACCCTTGAAGAGTCGCTGTTTCTGGTTGATCCCCAGTGCATTTGGACGGTCAACGAAGACAACAGCTTCGACTCCGACAACGAGTTTGAGGATGAGAATACTCAGATCCAGGGCCAGCTCCGCGATGTGCTTGGGATGCTTCTGAGCAATGCACGGCCTCTGCGTAAGAACCCTATGATTGGCAGCTCAGTAGGTGTTTTTTTTTTCCCTGTATCCTCCAGCGCTGACATATGCTTTCGAGTTTATGGACGGCATGGACAGCGGAGCGCGGGACGATGAGCACACATTTACGTGTCCAAGCTCTCGTGAACATTGTTGCTGATGTCAAGCCCTTTGCCACCTCTGCGGGCTGCAAGGAAGCTTTGCGGACCTCATCGGATACTCCAAGAACACGGACACCGGTTGACTGGTACTACATGCCACTGACAGCGGAGATTTTATACGACATGTACGACGGCACCTGCAACCTCGACCACATATTTCGGAACTCCCTTCTACTAAAGGTATCCTCACACCCCTGCAATCTCCCCATGCTCACCATCCCTTAAGATCACTGCTTCCCTGATTTGTACGGTAGGCCGGAGCTACGCGGTTCGATTTCAAATCGTTCCGGCCCTGCGCAGGTTCAAATCACGCAATGACCAGGTTTTTTGAGAATCAGATCACTTAGTCTTAGGGCTCACTGCTGAATACTAGAAGCTCGCTTTATTCAAAATAATTAATTGTTCTGCTACGCTACGCGATGTCCACACCCAGGTCTTCAATGAGGTTCGACATTTGTGAGAAAATATTCCAGCTGTTCTCGAGGGTAATCTTCGGTGAACCCATCGCCTCGTGAACTGTATCCGCCATAGTAGAGAACCTCCTCGGTCACCCAAGCCAGATGTTGCTCGCGTGGTCCGACCCTCCTCAGATAAAGCCTCTCGAAGCAGATGAACCGTGTCCTGAGGCACCTCGATACGGCAGTTTATGCCGCCATAGAATTCAGGATGCTCCAGCACATCGGCTGGGACGTGTCCAGAAGGCATGTTCTTCATCTGCTGGCTGCGGATTTGTGTTGATTCCAGTAAACACGGAACTCATCGAGCTCCGCCTGAACCAGAGGTGGGAAAATCCAATTAAATAGACTCCTATCTCGATCGTCGTGAACAAGTGAACATGACAATTGAATGGGAATATCATACCGATGGAAGGGAACATTGGAATGAAAATGTGGTCAACCTGGCCTCGCAGGATATGGTCCTTGAGGTTAAAGCCAAGCTTCTCGTGAAGCCATCGCCAAAATGCCTCGATTATTGTATTGTGGACACTTTTCACGAAGGCGTGCGACGGGTAAACATCTGGGTCAATATTCGGGGCGAACACCTCACTTGAAATGGAAAACTATCAGTATGTATCAAGGGCATGGGCGACAGTTTTCATGTACCGCAATGCCGTCTGTAGCGCATACAACCAGCCGGTCTCGGAACCCTTGTTAGTTGTAGCCTGGAGCAGAATGCCTGAATGGTTGCCAGTGGTCAGTTGAAAATGATAACACCGGAGTGCGATGCCGAAATTTGGACGTGACAGTTGGACTTACCTCCAATCTCTTCGACAAAATCAAGAAAGAGGTGGCCAATGACAGCGTTCGTCCGGGACTCGGGAACAACATTGAGCTTCAGCAAATATGCGGTCCACTTGTCTTTCCAGCCATAGATAGGTAGACTGATATCTCCCATCTTCAACGCCTGGGTCCCAAGTTTCTCATGACCATCCGATGAAACTTCGTGAAAAGGTCCCAAGGCGGACAATGGTCGCCGTAAAATCTTGGTTTTATTGTGGCCAGGAAAGCGAATCTCAGGCCCCTCGGGGAACCATTCATGCATAACGCTGCGGACAGTGTGTCTGAAAATTATCAATATCGAGGACTGGACAATATTTCGGAGCACCGACCTTGGCACCATTATAAGCTTATCCTTGAGCTTGGACTTCACATAGTTAGGACCATTCTGCTGTGCGGTGTCCTTGTCGACCTCGTCTGCGATCGCCTGTGCTGCCATTTCTCGCGGAGCTGGTGTACGCCGAACAGACGGAATATCTAATTGTTTCTCAAGCTGGTTCAACTTTGTCGTGCTACATGGGTTTCAGTCTCAAGAGGGGGAAACAAACCAGGAAAATCTAATACCCAATTTGCAGATTGTGGTCCTTGGCCAGGCGTTCAATTTTTTGCTTTTGTTTGAGGCCTTGACGGACATATTTCAACAAGGTCTCCTTCAAGACTTCATCGAGGGGATCTAGGACGATATAGATTCAATAGTGAACTTAGCTCAGTTCAGCTCAGCTCCCAGGACATACATTCCTTTGCCCCCCGCCCCATTTTTTCCACTCGGATTTGGCATCAAGAAACGACGGTGTAAAACGAAAACAAGAAGAGAGAAGAAAGATCTGTGGTGTGCTGCTTCCCCTGACTCGATTCGCCCTTCGATAAGATTATGATGAACGTTCTGGTAAATTCCATCGGCTCCAAATGGCAAACTCGGAGTGGAACGGAAATAGCAAAATAAAAAACAACTCTCCCATCAGTGGCAACCTCGTTCTCTCTCTCCTCTCAGCACATCCTGCTTCAGATCCAAAATGGAGACGTTACACGGACATGGGCAAAGTAGTACCGAATGTGAAGACTGTGGTGGGACATTTCCGCTTCGCCAATCAACGGGGATTTGTCCCAAGTGTATAAAACTCAAGTTGCAGTCATATGGTTCAGCCGAGTACCAGGAAATATTGGTGAGCTCCAGAAGCCTTCTTTTTTACTGCTATATGCTCAAGAACTCCATAGAAATGGCCGCAAGTGTTGCATGTGCGGTGTACCCGTCGCAACATGGTTTCCTCCTCCACCTGGAGCCATGCAAACTTATGGGACTGTGTCGTGTGGCAGTAGTATAGCGGCTTCATCGCCCAAGGATGGCACAGGTAATTATTCTATTCTGCGGAAGTGTGGTTTGAAAAAACTAACCAAGTCGATAAGATATCAATGCCCCAGCCGGGTCCGGACCCCTTCGACCTTCAGCTGCAATCAATGCTCATACCGAAATTGCCATGCACCGAGTTCAAATTTTGCGAGACCGGCTCAAGCTTCCAGCTGCCGGAATGTCCAAGGTGGGAACTGAACTGACGACGGAGACCTTACTTTAACATGAACACGGTGGTGGTCTTCCCGGAGAGGCGAAGATAATGGTATGCTGGCAGGTATGGCTTCTTTCCTACAGTAGCAATGATATGTGACTTCAATGTGTTCCAGGTTCGCACAACAAAGACACCCAAGCAAATTAACTCCGATCTCGGGAGCTCCTCGAAGAAATGGGCAATCTCTATGTATATGACTGGTGTGTGTCTTCCTCAAGGAAACTTAAACCAAGCTTGAACTGTTTCATTCAGATATCAAGTCTGCCATCGTCGCAAGCAATAAATATTGAATGGCTGCGAAACAACACAATCCCGATTGACGAGTACGTTTCCAGAGTCGAATCAAGTTGTCCTGTTGCTGATCTGATTCTGCAGTGATGAGGTGTCGATTCGTTGGTTCAATAACCGCGTCTTGGATGCTGACACAGCTACAATGACCCTTGGAGACTTTTATGCATATTATAGTACCCCATCCAACGCGCCAATGTACCTTCAAAACGTGCCACCCATGTGGAGGCATTTCCTGAAGCAGAAGTCCAGCCCATTCATTTTGCCTTGAGATGTATTTGGATTTGGGATCGGTGTGTTGGCGGATTAAATCCCCAATCTTCATGTTCATCTCAATCACTTGTTCTAGATGCAAAAGCGACTTGACAATCTTGAAAACAATGAATCCCGACTCCGAGTTCGACCCTGATAGAATGCTCCGCTCAGCCGCCAAGTCAGCTGTCCGAAAAATGAACGAAACGATCACGCACCGAATCTACGGCCTCAGCGACGTCCACCAGACAAGCCAATCAAACAACCTGCCAAAACGGCGGAGGTCA
>JARKIC010002832.1:0-45974 GCA_029378375.1 Mycena olivaceomarginata | reverse complement strand
CCCCCCCCCCCCCCCCCCCCCCCCTCCCCCATTTCACGTGTTCCCGACTTGGCAGGTCTGTGTCAGGAACTTTACTATCGCTCGCCTCTTGTGTGCAGCACTGCCGCGTCAAAACACAAGCCACCACCGCATCAATGCGTGGCATGTCTAGACATGTCAGTCATATAAAGGGATACCAATTTTATTATACTGGGTGTGCTACTACGTTCCCTAGGCTTCCACGATGTTTGTAGGAGCTCAGGCTTTTCCGTAATTGTGCTTGAATTCCCACAATTTTCGTAGGATCAGTGATATGACAATCACACTTCTCACAATCACAGCTTCTCGTAGAATTTGTGTGTAGTCCGTCCTAAATGATCCTAGCCCATCCTAGTCCATCCTAGTTCAACACAAGTATCCATCGAAGCTCATAGGCTGTCATTGACAATCCCAACTTGTTTTTATCATTAGGATTCATTGTGAAGTCCTCAAGAATCCTAGTTTGCCCTGACGTATCCTGATTTTGATGTACTGTCTCAGAATATGATCCTGAAATTGCACCAACCATCCTAAGATATCCCAACCTATCCCAACCGGCTGAGATATCATTGATTTCGCCGTGGCGCCCGCTGGGTGCACAGCCCAGTTCATGGCAATCAGCCTTCTCTCCTCTCAATTTTCAAGTCCACCCAATGGACGACGCTGCACGGTTGAATAACCTCCGTGAATCCTACCACTCCCTCAACATTGATGGTCTCTCTGCCTTGTGTGTCATGGTGGGAGATCCACCTTGGCCGAATGTCGTCAGACACTGTGAGACACAGGGCTTTGGCTTTACTGTCAACTCCGGGCAAGGCACCACAATCGAAACTTGAGCTACGCGTAGCTGATGGGGCTGAGTTCGTCATGGCATTGAAAAAATAATCGAGTTTCTACTCGAACCAATCATTAGCTCCAACATTGATTTGAATGTCGAGTCCGAAGTTAACACAGGGATAAAGAAGATGTAGTTAATTTTCACTCGATTCTTATTCCGCAATGTCAAAGTCAGATAGAGTTCAAGTAAAAGAAAGAACGGGCTGACCGTTGGGGATGCCATGCGAGTCCTAGGTGGTGGCAGTTCGTGCTAGGGATGTAACATTTGGGATACTCTATGCTGTTGAGGCAGTCAGCGACTGAATAAACACTAAATCAGATCTCAAAGCACAGAAGGCGACGACGAACCGTCAGATAATTTTCAGCTCCTTGACTGGAGTGTGTTAAGTACGTATCAGGGAGGGAAAAAGACGATGGTGAGGTAGACATCTTTCCTGCATGCGGGCCGAAAATTCAGCCTACAAATGAATGTTAACAAGGGATCATACCGGGCAAGAGAAGGTGGTTATGGTCTGCACTTTGTCGATATTTCCCGACTTCGTCAAAGAGCAACCCATATTGGTATCTGAAACTCAGAGCTTGTGTACCACTTTGTACTGCCAATTCAACATGTGGGCATAATACTAGACTAGGCAATACACTGTCCCACCTGGCACGTTCTGAAAGGGTCATGCCCAGGATATAGTACTTCTCACATTGGTTGTGGTTCGCCCGACAGAAGAGCGAAAGTAGTGAATGCGTTATGGTGTTTCCCGTATCATATTTTTTAAAACATATTTGGTCCGTTGTCTTCTAATCTTGCGACTCCCTCCACCTGACTTACAGCAAAATTGGCAGCACCACCGACTAAGTGCAGAGAATTGCGCACTTAGGCTCTGCTCGCTGATGAGTTCCATGGCGACAATAATCGTCATGTGGACAGTCAGCCTGCGATGACCGATGAACATGGGGAGATCTCTGATGTGATGCCTCGCAAAATTCAATTCGCTCCCATCAAGCCCGTTGACGGGGGTGAAGGCACCTCCCGAAAAAAAGGGAAAGGGCCCGACCCCAGGAACTGGGGCGCAATTGATTTCTCTGATGGATTCTCTGAGGCGGATGTTGAGCGTCAACGCGAAGCTCTCGCAAACTTTGCTGAGATCAACCGAGTTCTTAAACAGGAAAGGTTACCATTTGAGCATGACCTCAACCTAAACAATACAATACACCGGGCTAGCAGATCTATTGGCCGGCCGAGGCACCCAGGTACAATAATATTGTTTCCATGGTCGGCAGAACCAAGCTCTGTTGGCTATCCAAACCCTGATCCAAGGTACATTCCTGATGAGTCCATCCCACTGAATTGGTTTGGATCCTCCATTACAGGCATCGGATTGTTTCCGATTGCAATATTTGGTTCCGAACAACCTATCGGAAGTTAACGAGTCAATCAAGGTTGAACTACCATTTGGATGAGCAATAATTACTACATGGATAAATTGTGCGCGAGCACCCGCTATAGACTGACATGCATCAAATCCGTCAACCTGGGAACAGCTGACTATATAGACTTCCCAGAGCATCAAGTAGACTTCCCAAAGCATCAAGGAGTAAATAGCCACGGAGGAACAGTCTTCAAAGAATCATTTATACGCATAAGTTGGATCCCGTTGAACTTCGAGCACAAATTTGGGGATAATCAAAAACAAATGATGACTTGGAGTCAGGTAGATAAACTCAAGCACAAATACAATGAGCCCATGAAAAGCGGGCATATGGTTCAAAAGGCGAACATCTCGGGGGAATCATTCAAACCTTAAATATGGGCATGTGATTCAAAATGCGAATTAAATCATTCAACAGTGTTTGAAATGGACCTCTCTTGTGCCAAGTCATGCTTTTCAAAATGCTAGCCCTTTGAATGCACCTCTATTGCATCAGATCATGCTTTTACAATGCCTGCCATTTAAACCAAGAGGTGAACGATCTTCGGATTGCGGACCTGTTCTTCATCGCTCACATTTTGAAAAGCCTGACCTGACGCAATAGAGGTGCATTCAAAGGGCTGGCATTTTGAAAAGCCTGACCTGGCACAATAGAGGTGCGTTCAAATGGTGGGAATTTTGAAAAGTATCACCAGACACAATAGAGGTAGACGTGCTTGCCTATTCTCTGGCCATCTACGTTCAATTCGTCGGTCACGTGACTTTTTAATTTTTCCGACAAATCTCCAAAATCCGCTAAAATCGAGAAAAAATTATTGCAAGGGTTTTTGAAAACGGCTACTGTCCGGATACGGCGGCTAATGTCCTGGTACGATACGGTGGCTACTGTCCCGATACGGACTCGGAATTCCGATACAGCGCATATCCCGTTACCGGGTACTATCCCGATACGGACTCGGAATTCCGATACAGTGCATATCCCGTTACCGGCTACTGTCCCAATATGGCAGCTACTGTCCCGATAGGGACTCGGAATTTAGTCCCAATACCTTAGTCGTTCACCTTTGTTGAACAAATTTCATAGCTCGTCGCAGCTTGAAAAGTGGCGCCCGGACATGAACAACATCAACAACATAAAATATCATTGTGGACTAGCCCATGCAGCTCGTATCTCTACCCAGTGCTACAACCAATTTCAAGTTACCTTCAACATCACACCAGGTTAGTCTCCAGCATGGACCCCGCAGCGAAGGTCCCGCCACCTTCGCCGCGGTCATCGGCGAGAACACGCACGGCATCTTTGTCGAGATTATCACGAGCCCCAAGTTTGCGCGGAAGCTTCTTTTCGAGCTAGCAAAAGCGCGTGTGTGTTTCTTTTTAGGGCTCTGTTTTTTATGCCGGCGCGGTTCGCGGTCAGACGACGAATCAATGATGCTGCTGCTCCGCTTGTCCACCATATCTTCTTCATCTTGCGCCACTATATCCTCTTGGCTGATCCAACCAACACTTACCCCTATCCTAGATCGCACACGCCAACAAGATCCCGCTCATTGTCGACAACAGGTTCGGTATTATGGTGGGCTACATGATCTGCCCGTTTGACCACGGTGCGGGTATGATCAGTGAGTTCACATTGTTTTATTTTCCAAACTCTTATTTCTGCATCCGTGTTGGGGTCGAAGCCTTCGTGTTTGTCCGACGCGGTGTGTGGGCGTTGTGGTCGTCTATGGCGGTCCAAATGCACTTTTAATCCCGCGCGAAACTTTTCCGTTATTTCGGCATCCGCGCTACAAAAATGGGTCTTTGACGCCCTCCGCGCTAAACACAGAGGTCGATCAGTCAGTTTATTTAGCGCGGGAATCAGTGATCCGCGACAAACTTTTGTGAGTCCCCCGACAAGTTTTTTTGGGTCCCGCGACAAACTTTTTTGGGTTCCACAAAAAGCTGTGTAGGACAAATTATCTGCACCCAATGAGTTTGGGGACCTGAACAGCAACCGTTAAATTGAAGACAGTGAGGCCATAAAAGGTGTGGCTACCAATCCAACCCGATTGTTCATTGGATGAGATTATTCTAATCATAGTCCAGCTTGCAGGGGCGAGGAGTCGGGTTAAACCAAGAGATAATGGCCCAATCAGCCTGAAAGGAGTACTTAAAACTCCAATGCAGTGAAGGGGGCTCACATCTCGGAGGATCGTACTTCGACAGGTCGAACCGAGGCTCAGTTCCAACTAGATGTCTACAACTGAGCATAGTCTGTCCCGCTCGAATACGAGTTCAAGATCTTAGGACATTGGTATCCTGGATTATAACCCAGGCTCGAGTACCGAAAGAATTTGTGTTGGTAGACAGGCTGGTCGATCGGAGTTTGAATTGCCGATACGCGTGGGTTACTATAAAAGGCTAATTAGTCAGCAATGCCCGCCTTCAATCCAATTATTATGAACCCTCTAAATTATGGAGTGCTTGGGAGAAAATACTTGACTCCAATCCTCCGCTTTCCGCTGGATATTGAACAATCTCACTTGCACCATGCGTTCTTTTCTCAATCCCAAAGAACCAAATTGTCTCGCAGAGCTCATCGATAGCGCGCGCGGAACCTTGCGCCATCTCGCTGACCTCATGGTCAAGCATCTCACATATCTCATCATTTGGAGTTTCGGGTGGTCTGGACGGATGAAAGCGTGACCTGGGAGCCGCTCTCCACCGTCATCAACTGTCAGGCGATGCAAGGCTACTTGAGGGACCGTAACGTCGATGATCCCATGCGCTTGTCGAAGCGAAAGTGTGGGATGAAGAGGTCTCGGAAGGACACGAACAAGTAGGCGTAGGAGGCTGCACTATGGAACCGGTGGTCTGTCTGGTCTGGACCACGCACAGAATTTTTGTGCTGATACTTTGACTTATCTTCTTCCCATTTTTGTCATAAAGCTTGTAAGGCCGACGAGCGGCACGGCCCGCTACCGGAATTTTTTTAAAAAGGCACGATTATTGTATTAAAGTTGAACCTAAAGTACTTCGAGTGTAAGAAGTAGAGATTGGGGGAGTGGGGTGGAATAGGTAAAGAGTGGGGAGTAATAGGAGTTGTCCGCTACTTAAGTTATTGGAAGAGGCATGGCAATCAATGTCTGTTATCACAATACTTTCGAATGGAATGGATTCATCGGGTTTCGTGGATGGGTCAGGCACTGGAGTGGGATCGTATCTTGCCGTGGCAGCGTCATTAGCGGAACTAGGTTGGATATGTTCAATGTTGAACAGTAGAACGGGATCTTCTTCAAGGCGTCGTAGACAATCCTCATTGATTGTAATATCACGGTACAGTGGATTATGCTGTTTCAACCAACGAAGAGCGTTGCGTACCCTGACAGCGTTAACAGCCAAAGGCTTTGCATGCTCGCAAAGCCATTCAGGAGTTGGAGCTGAAGATCCGACAAATAAAACACAGACAGGGGCAGTTATCTCTTCAATGGACGGTGGAAGAACATTGGCGACTTTAGACGGCTTCTGTGGATAAATAATTACATGTCCCTTGATCCCGCGCTGTGTACTTTGAAGAACTAGATCCTGATTCTCTTCCTTGAGTTGGATTATCCAGCATTTCGATCGACAGCGTGCGATCATTGCCTCCTCTATTACAGTCAAGTCCTTCAGCTCACTGGGAACTAATCCGAGAAATATTCTATTTGCCAATGACAACGCGGGCATCTTTTTCCTTTTCAAGTCCGAATGACAAGTTCGGCACAGGGAGAGAACAGGTGGGCTACCATCCGTCGGAATAGAAACACCATCTGGATCCAGAAGGAGATTCCGCAAGGGACCTTCGTCAAAAGGCATGGTAGGCGGAACACAGTCTGGGTGGAGCCACTTGTATCTGTCGAGGAGATAGGTCTCATCTGATTTTAAATCCGGCCGCTCAAGAACACCCAGGTCAAACTTGGAGTCGCCAACAACAACCGAACAATCAGAACGGACGGAGACGGATTCAGCGCATGAGGCACAACTAAAAGTAGCCAGTGCTTCGGAGTTGGTCTGGTCCCGAAATTTGCGGACACAATTGTTCTTTACTGATTGCTGTATAAGTTGGGGCCAAAGCTGTCGGATGGCTTCCAGTTGTTCATCATATTTTGCGCGGTCAACACGGCTTTGTTCCTGGGAACACTCGATTTTTTTTCCCTCGGCGCAGATCAGTGATGTACTCCTTGAGCCTTCTACGTAGCTGTCCTATACTATTTGCACCTTTGTGTTCAATTTTCAGATTTGACAGTACTCTGCGCAGCGAGTTGGGAGTGATGTTACTTCCATAGATGGCCGTCAGAATGTGGACCTGTAGATCTGGATCGAGATTATTATGTTGCCATTCATCACAAACGTCTGCGCAATCCGGCAAACTGAAATCTCCGGAAAGAGTAATTCGGGCATGGGATTGGGAGAACTGTGTGCAACTTCCGGATAATATGTGGTCTGTTATTGCGGCACGAAGTGACTCTACTGTTGATTTATCCGGAACCTGTATGCGATGTAATGCGGCGATGGATAGGAGAATAGGTTTTCGATGGCTCTCGAAGGAGTTGAAGAAGTCTGCAATTGACGCAGAGGTACTGACACGCGCATTAGCAGCATTGATAGTGTCAGCATGTTTCCGGATAGCTGCACGTAGTTTAAAACGAAGGGTGCGGACGCCAGATACAGATATGTTCAAAGCGGCAGCCAAGTGGGATAAATTCTCTGTGGACATCTGCTTGTGGTCGGCATCAAGAAAAATATTCAAAACAGCTTTGGACATTTCTGCAGCACACTTGAAATCTTGGGATAGTGCTCGACATGCAGTACGATCTGGTCTTGGAGACGACACAGCATCAACCTGATAGTCGGTGCACGCACCTGTGGCAATATGATGGAGGAGAGCGGCGGCGTTTTGCATGCCACTACCATCCTCTTCCTCATCAATGATCTCCTCAAGTATTTTTAAATACTTCAGCGTCTAGCACGCCACGAACAAAGTTTCGATGACCCGACGAGTCTGCGACTCCATCAGTGGGCACAATTACATTGACCGCTTCTAGGGTAAGAAAAGGAGCCTCGCGTTGAGTTCTGCATTACTTGTCAATGACCGCCTCACGTCAACCCAAGGTTTCTCCGCTCTGGTCTGCGATTTTTCGTAGTCTTCTTCCTCCTTTTTTTTCACGGCTCGACGGCGATGATCTTCGGCCTCGCCGTCGAAGGTTGCCGCCCTGTCCAATCCATCCCGGAGGTATCCAAGGTGACCGCCCTGCCGCCGGGCCTCCAAGTCTGTTGATATCTGGACACCGGGCAATCGCAGAGCCAGCTTTCGGTAGCACTCAAAGTTGATGAGTTGACCGTCTTCAGAGTCGACAGTACGTGGATGTGTCGACAGGAATCCGTTCACGTCTTCGAGGCTCGCGGCTGCACACATAATTAGAGCATAAAAGCAAGCTACTGAAGGTCGACTCACTCAACCATGGGATATACCGTCATTGTTTTCCACTTTTGTGACGACGGTATGCGCAGTAGTTGTCGTCCGGGTCGACGATCGCAGTGAGCCGTTTCAGCAATCGTCGCGTCTTCTTCGATAACAGTTTTTTGGTTCGAGACAGCTCCTTCATAGGCTTCGAATACAAATCCAAAGCGCGCGCGATGGCAGCCATCGAGTTGTAATTTTACCAGATGTCTAAACACTCCTGGGGAATTGTTACTGAATTCTTTTGTGCATCAAGAAGTAAAGCACCTTGGCCGCCTTAACGAAAATCTTGATCGAGTCCGCCCTGTCCTGGATCTCTTCATGGCATAGAACCGAATATTTCACCCAACGAATCATATTCTCGTGGTTCGAGAGCAAGATATCAATGGGAGACGGCAAGCCTCGGTCGTGCTTCAGATAATCACTGAGGAGAATCGTCTTATGAATATCGCCCTCCATAGCCGTCAATGCAACAGTAAGACTCTCCGCATCCTTAGGCTCTAATGATGGGGATACCATGGGTGATATTTTTCTGCGCTTTGACATGGTCGGGAAAGGGACATTGATACCTTCATCGTCGGGGTTTTTAGCCAGGTTTTCTGCATCAGACGCGAGATTGAGGCTTCGCATCTGAGTTGACCCACTGCAGTCAACCTCCTCGTACAGCTCCTCGTACAGCTCGCGCAATCGGTCGTCGCTGGGCTCCCCCTTCTCCTTTGGACCCCAGCAGCTCGCCGACCTCTGTCTCGACGAAGCAAACTCGTTCCCCGCATCCAACCCCAACTCGCGTTCCCTCGATCCCAATAGTTTCTTTCTTGACATCTTCGATGGCTCGGATAATGAGCAGCGGGGTATGGTTGATCGCATGCGGCTCTGGCGCCACGACGCGCTCATGCAGCACCTCTACGCGACCGCCGCGTTCTGGGGAGATAAGATTGTCAGTTCGACCAGGGTGTACACTCATCCATCCAGTTCTATTTCATCCTCACATCCAAAGATGATCCAAACGACGCCCTTTTGGCTGGCACAGACCTATTTCATGACCCATCAATACTCCCGTGGCGAACGCCTGCTCACACGTCCCTTTCCTATTCCCCCGAACCGGCCTTTGATCCCACGGCCGGCACCCACGACGTCGAAGAGGAAAGGGCCGGATACGCTTGATACGCCTGACACACCCCATCTGACGACCGCGCGCCTACCCATGGGTCCCGGCGAGATAATCGAGGTGCCTGAGGACATGCAGAATGGAGTGTCGCGGCTCGTGGACATGAGTGTCGCTTGTCGGTATCTTGCGGCGCAATGCCACATGCGCCAGGGTAACTGGACGGACGCGATAGAGATGCTTGGCGAGGCAAATTCATTCCGCAATTCAAGGCAGAGCGGCCCCGCCATCCCCAACCTAGACGGCGGCATCAAGATTGAAGCATCTATGTGCAATCTCAGGGGCATCGTCATGCTGAAGCTCAACCGCGTCAGCAAAGCGAAGCAGTGCTTCATGGAGGCACTAGCGCTCGACGTAAAGTGCGTCGATCCATTTGAGCGGCTTGTCGGTGGGGAGATGATGACCCCCGATGAAGGTACGTAATTAGCGTGGTATGTACTCTATATTTGGGAACACAACCAGCTGATGAGTCTTTACGACGAAACGTTGCGCCGAAAACATCAGGAAAAACCAGATTTGATATTTCCTTGCCAAATATGGCCAATTGGCCGCAAGTGTCTAATTGAGCACAATTCTCAATATTTCTCACCAATTGGCACCAATATCCATTATTTCTGACAAATTGGAAAGGATTCTATTTGTGTATGACAAGACCATCTCAAGATATGGTAACGTATGCATGATGAGCGACCTTGTAGGTTTGCATCGGGGCGCATTGGGAAATTTCAAGAAGAGTTCGACGTAGGCAAGGTGCTTTGCATCATTGCCTCACAAAAAAAAAACCCGGTGTTTTCCGAAAAATCGACTACTGTCCTATTTCGTTCAATTCATATAGTCACATGTCACACGGCCGAAAATCTACGAAATTTTTCATGAGTCACTGGGTCACAGAGGCGATTTTGGCCTTAGCCAAGCTTGCCGAAAGATGCCGATGGATGCTGGTGAGGGATATGTGACCTCAAATAGAAGGGTAGGAATGCATTTACGCACGAGCGGCATGTGCCGAAGCAGGCCGAACATTGTAGGACTCGGCCGAAATTCGGCAATACCCACTAAACCTCCCAAAATCACGGAGGTTCAAACCCTCGTGGCCTCTGCAGATTACCGTTACATCATGCGACCATCACTATTCAGCTTCTTCTCGGACGCAGAATTAACCTCTCGGAGGCTGAGGCTCCAGTGTTGGCATTGACCGGAGTCAAGGAGGGATTAAAGCAATTTGACCCAGGGGTCGGAGCCTGAAACCGTTTCTCAATAGTGTGGCATGGGGTTCAAAATGCGAATTAAATCGTTCAATAGTGAAGCACAGGGTTCAAAATGGCAGTACGAAGCATGTAATTCAAAATGCCATTCCGTGGCATGGGGTTCCTGCGATGCAAATCAATGCAAAGCTGCGACGAGACTGAATCTGACTGATGCATTGAAAAAAATCGAATTACCCTGAATTGCATCGCTGAGTGTTCGATTGCACTGAGTTTCACCGATTTTCACTGAATTGCACCGAATTGGACAAGTGCATTGATCTGCACCGTATTTTTGTCCGAAAAACACTGTCATAGCCAGGGCTCAAATTAGTGCTGTGGAGTGCCCACGAGCCAGAACATCGCAGCCAGGGCTCAAATTGATGCTGTGGACTGCCCACGAGGCAGAATATCGCACTTTTGATTTGACCCGTGACTTGTGCACAGCCACGCTCGATGTGGAGAGTTCCGTGACCTCTGGTTCAATGATCAGAGCATTGCAGACAATTTCAAACAGACAGGACTGCTCAGAATAGTGCTGAACATTCGATTTGACCAATGTAGGGAGCATGTAAATGTCAACCTCTACACTCATTAAACATGTTGGCCAGTGAGTGAGACTGCTTTGGCCGCTTGGGCTGGATGAAATACTATTTCCACAAAAGATTATCTGTGCAATTCAGTGCAATTCCTTACCAATTCTCATAGTGACAACGTACCAGCAGAATGAACCACTGTCTAATCAGAAAATTGCAAAATACCTCGACTCCCAATCCTTGGAAAAATCTGAGATCTTGGGATGCACCAGGGGGACATATCCTAATTCTGATTAGCAAAAGAAATTAAAGGAATTGGATGATTTGGGCGCACACAGTAAGCGCAAGCCGTGGGTCAACCAAATTTGAAAGTTAGCGCGCACGTGATCATCACGGAAGATGAATCGGACTTGCCCACCTAGGTTCGGAACAAGCCGCCTTCTGATCACATGATATCCACGTGCTTCGCAGGGTGAATCACCGGCTCGCCGGTGCGGAGAGAGGGTTGCTCCGAACCTATTGCCCACCACCAATTTGCAGTGCTGGCAATACAGTCACGTTTTTGGCAATGAAAAGCACTGACTGGCCTCGGGAGAGGTCAATATTGCGTCCGCAGGGAATCTGAATAGACCAAAATGACCGCAATGATCTGGGCTATGGATTGCTGGTGCGCGGGGCAAAAAACAGCTCAGCAAGCGCGTTGGAGCTGAAAGTGTTCGAAAATGCAATGAATTGCAGTGCGGGCAATACAGTCACATGTTTGGCAATGTAAAGCACTTTTTGGCCTCTGGAAAGGTTAATGTCACATCCGAGGGGAATCTGAATAGACCAGAATGACCGGAATGATCAGCGCTATTGATTGTTGGTACAATGGCTTGCAGTGAGGGCAATGCAGTCACGTGTTTGAAAATGTATTGGATTGCAGTGCAGGCAATGAGGTCATACAGTTGAAAATGTAGCTGCAGAAATATCAACATCTCGGCAATTTTCAGTACACCAGTTAGTCCTGGCTAAAATTGGTCGATGTAAATCACATTGGCCCAATTTTACATGTAAATTACAGGGTAAAATACGTATTTTGCATGCAGGTCCTCCGACTTGCATGTAAAAAACTGTGGAAAAACCCACTCCAAACGGGCTCACAGGGCAGTCTTTTGTCGTCTTCTGGCCCTGCCGAGAAATAAACACAGAACCCCTTCTGAGGTGACAGGGATAGCGGACACATTTGAGGATATCTCGTGAGGCGACAGCCGATGTTCACACGCTTTACAATGTCTTTTACACCTTTACTGAGTGCTCAGGAAGAGCCATGGAAAATTTAACCGCAGACAGCTCAAGTGGTGTAATATTTTCTGTATTTGAGCATGCAGGTCTGATTCCACAAGAGTATTTCGCCTTTTCCATGCTCACAAGTGGAATGGGTGCAGATTTCTCGCTCGAATTTGATTTCTTACCATGGAATGAGTGCTCAGGGAGAGCCATGGAAAATTTAACTGCCCTGCGGCTCAAATGGTATAATATTTTCTGTGTTTGGGCATGCAGGTCTGACTCCACACAAGAATATTTTGCTTTGTGTTCGTTCAAAAGTGGGATGGGTACCACTTTCTTGGTGGGCATGGAATGAGTGCTCTGAGAGACCCACAGAAAATTTAACTACCGGTGACTCAAGTTGTGTAGATCTTCTGTGTCTGGGCATGCAGGTCTGACTCCACAAGAGTATTTTGCTTTGTCCTCATTCAAAAGTGGAATGGGTAAATTTCTTGGTGGAATCAAGTTTGTGGGCATGGAATGAGTGCTCTGAGAGACCCACACAAAATTTAACCACCGGCGACTCATGTTATGTAAAAGTTTCTGTATTTGGGCATGCAGGTCTGACTCCACAAGAGTATTTTGCTTTTTCCTCGCTCAAAAGTGGAATGGGTACAAATTTCTCGGTGGAATCAAGTTCGTGGGCATGGAATGAGTACTCTGAGAGACCCATAGAAAATCTAACCACCGGCGGATCAAGTTGTGCAATATTTTCTGTATTTCAGCATCGGCAAGGCGGCTAGATGAAATTACCTCATGTGGAGTGGCGCGCAAGTGGGGGAGCGCCGCTAGTGCTATAGATGAGCGGGTGTGGGGAAGGCGTCGAGTAAGCGCGAGAGGAGGTGAGTCCGCAAGTTCTTCAGGAAGTCCTAATTTTGAATCAGCATCGTAGCCCAAAAATTCCAGAATTACTTGCCTCGACCGCAGGATCATCCGCAAACTCAGAGTGTGAATGAAAGTTGTATACATTGAGGAAATTTCTTTTGGACTTCGAGATGTGGTGGTGGACGCTCGGTGGGGTGCGTGGGAGGTCCTCACCTTGCGGTCTGAGGTTCTTCTCGGCGGCGGTTTCGCTTTTGTCGGCCTCAGCGGCGACATTGGCCGCAGAAAGAGCCTTGGCGTCCTTCCTGCGCTGATTGATCCGGCGCAAAGTCCGTCGGCGTTCCTCGAGGATCGCGATCTGCTTGCCAAATCTACGCTTGTTAGTCCGGGCGTACAGCTTCTTCAGGAGACGGTGCGCGAGCTCCGCCGATTTACTTTGCATGATAATCAAATATGTAGGATTTTGAAAAAAGCCCTTATATGGTTTGAGCTAGGCAAGAAGAGAGCACGGGAGGTGGATTGAAGTCGGCGGAGAGGACGTGTGGCAACTGGGTGCTGTCCCTGAGCAGGATTACCTGCACGCATGTCAAGTTTTGATAAAGCTGCTGAGCACTCAATAGCGTTGAATAACATTTCTGGTAATGTATTTTCAAAGTTCGAACAACATTCCTTCTCAAGACATGTCTCAAATGTTGGAGTTTGAAGGTTCCAACAATGTCCAGGTGACATTTTACGAATGTTGGGCCGAACATTGTCGTAATATCAATCACCAACGTTTGACACACTTCGGACTTGATTGGTGGTGTAGGCGGAGCGGCAGCGGCATTGACGGGGAAGCCAACGGCAGATCGGCAAAAGCAGATGAGAAAGTGACCAGAGATCCGGATGGTGTCGGAGGCGAAAGATTCAAGCTCCGCTTAAATAGCTTCAGACAGACGTAATTTTCTAATGAGAGTGAAGTACAGTAGACAACTGCAATGGGGTCATTATAGGTTTACGTACCTGTTGATTGGTTGGTCATCATCGTTAGAAACGTCGTGTAGTGGGACCCATCGAGCGCTCATCACTGATATAGACCGAGGACGGACATCGCAGCCCGTCCCGTACCGTTGACTGGTTCGTGGTTCAGTGTAGCTGTGGTTGGACCACCAAACAGTCACTACGCAGATAATGTGGCTAGACTCTCGGCCCTGGAGGTGAGACCACGCAATTCAAGCAGAAATAACTTTCTCCGGATTTTGGCTAGCCACTATGTACGTCGGTGGTGTTCATAATACCGCTGTATTCTGGCTCATTTGTAGGGAGGAAAGAATCACTAGCACCCTGTACTTGGGCTGCCTCCAAGTCAACTCCCATCGTAATAAAGTTACCTCCACGTGTAAACCGCTTGAAGCGAAGATGCTTCCCAGTTAGGGAAAAGATGATTTTCTGCAGCTCGTCAAAAAGGCACTTGTAATGGGAACGATCCATCCCATCCGTGTAGACACGCCCGACAGTAAGAACTGTAAAGATAGAATTATAATTAGATTGTTTGCAACCGTAAATGGCCAGAAACCCACCTCGCTCAACGCTGCCGTACCAGATCACAAATTCCCACTCATTCAAATCACCCGCCGTACGCCCGAAGGTGGTATCAACCTGCACAGTACCCGCTACATGGACGAGTGTCGCAAGGTATGGGACCATCGTAATAATCAGGATTTTACCCCCCGGAGTCGTAACAATACTCTGGATGTAACGTTGTTCAGCGGGTAACTTCAGGTCCCTGACGTGCCGAGCGTAGACACCTGGAAATCGCATGAGATGAACCGGCGGAGCAAATGGGAACTGGATATGCCTACCGGCGACACCAAGTCCCTCCGGCGAGACTTTGAGCTTCTCATCACGGATGATTGTCTGTTTGAGTCGCTTGGTGTGGAGTGACGGGTGAAACATGGCGGCTATAACAATGTTTGTGCTCGTAAACTCGCATGTTATAGGTCTTCCCGGCGTCCCTGCGTCGTGAAGCAAAAGGCGCCGCGAGCACGAAAATCGGGTTTTTGGAGCCATTTTTCCGCCATTTCGTGACTTTTTTTTGGCAGATTCGAAAATCCTCTTGGTGACCCGTGACATGTTCAAAAATTTTCTGAAATTTTGGGCCCTGTGATGCGTGACATACGAATTGAATGAAACTCCACAGTAGTACTAGGGAAATTCAACTACTTAAGTACTGACCTTGCATGAATATGTCCACTTTACTGCAGTCAGAACTCCATGGGGACTATATGAGTGGCTAGTAATGCCTCAAGGAGGTTGCAATGCTCCCTCAACTCATCAGAGACGCATTACAGAAGCCTTGTGTCACTTGATTGGGAAAATCTGTCATGTCTATGTTGATGACATTATCATCTGGTCTGATTCCATTGAGGAACATACACAGAATGTTGAACTTGTAATTGAGGCACTCCGCAAAACCAAGCTCTATTGTAATCCTCGCAAGTCCCAACTTTTTGCAACGGAAATCAGTTTCTTAGGGCATGTTATCTCTGCCCAGGGAATCTTTGCAGATCCTAGAAAGGTGGAACGAATTGTGCAATGGCCTCAGCCTAGATCTGCTACTGATGTCCGAGGATTCCATGGACTAGTTCGCTATATTGCAACTTTCCTGCCTAAGCTGGCTGAACATACATCTCATCTCACACCTTTAACAACCAAAGAGGCAGAGAAATCCTTTCCCATCTGGACTGATGCACACCAAAAGGCATTCCAGGCCATAAAAGATATTGTCATTGGCCGTGACTGTCTTACCGTTATTGACTATGAGGACTCTACAAAGACAATCTATGTCACCACAGTTGCCAGTGATCGCCGCACTGGCGCTGTTCTGAGTTTTGGAGAGACTTGGGAAACTGCTTGCCCGGTTGCCTTTGACTCATATCAGTCGAATGCAGCAGAAAAGAATTATCCTGTCCATGAGAAGGAACTCCTTGCTATAGTGAAGTTCATTACTCAATGTCCATTTCAAGGTTATGACAGATCATTATACCTTGGAATATTTCCACCTCATGAGAAAGCTTAGCTGACAGGTGGGCAAGTCTCTATCCTGGGACGGGGAAATATGGGAAGTGGCAAAGTGTGGGTTGAAACAGATCTCTAGGCTAACTATTTAACTGTAGCTTTTATACAATGTCATATATTCTGTTTCACGTTCAGTCCTACATATTGTGCTCAGCATACGTCGCAACAAATTGAATCGGGTAAGTAATTTCCTATCGTAAGAGGCCGTGAACTAGAAAATATGTTGAAGTGTGCGGTACTATTTCTGACTAGGAACCTGGCCACACTAGGAAGCTGGCCACTTGTCAATTACGAGCCTAGATATTTGCTCATATGTCATGTTTTCTCCCTGGGGGGTGGAATACAATCTATGTCGCCCATCCATGCCAATTTTCAGGCGAAAGTGATGCGTTGATGGTAAGCAGTGACACAGTTAATGTCGGCCTGAAGGCCCGAGTAGCCATTTCGCTTCTTTCCCCACTAATGCTTGGTCAATTTACGACTTTTCGGGCTCATTCTTCTTCCTTGATTTCAGGCTTCTCTCCAGGCATGCAAGGGGCCATATAATATCTCTTCTTCAGTGTTAGCCTTCAAAAAATGATGACCATACAAACTTGAAGAACATGCCGCGACGAGGCTTATATAAAACGAGCATCTGACACTGCGGGTCCAGCACTTGGCATAGTCCACCTTGATAGGTAGGTCATCAGTTTTAAACATAGCCCACATTTATTTTCCCCGGATACCTTTCTTGAGGCGAGGAGTACAGAAAATCACCCTGTTTTCTGTGGTCCAGAAATTTAAATGTCGGGTTCTCTACAGAATGGTTGAGGGAAGAAACTGCTGGTCCACATACGTTAATTGATCTCTCATTATCTCCCCTGCAACTTATTTTGGCCAACCTCGTCCTCTCACTAGCCCGGGAGCCCCGTTTTAATGCGGGGAGGGATCCCGCGGCTCTCCTTATCCATCAGGATCATTTAGTACTCCGATTTTTATTGGTCTCATGTAGCCCTAAAGGGTCTAGAATGAAGCATTTGCATCTATTGGACATTATTATACACTGCGAGGCCACTTTCCTGCTTTGGAACAGTTGATTTTCGGTGGTGGCCAGCTTCCTGGTCAATTGCCTTTTCTGGAAGCCCGGCGGAAATAAATTCACCGGGGAGTCAAAACACCACCTAAATTGGCTCAAATGTGCTCCGATTATGCACAGGATGGATGCCCTTCATTTAGAGGTCTCGGGCTATGGGAAGGCCCCCCCACAGAACGGCTGCTAGGCCAAAAGCTCTAAGGTGGCCAGGTTCCCAGCGCCTCGATAGTACTAAAAATCTAGAGAATCCGTGTTGAATTCGTGACTGAGAAAGTTCACCAAATTGGTGAATTTGGTGAACCTGGTGAACCTGGGGAATTTGGTAAGCACTTAACAGGGATCGAATGCCGTCGGCGGCGACGCCTATTTCCCGCTTTCGAGGAGGCATGCCCTAGCTCCGGGTATCCGCCATGTCGTCTCGCCACGCCGATTAGGTTTGGGCTACGGTGGCCACCGAGAGGTCCAGGGATACTCTAGAGTAAAAAGTGGCTATAGGAGTGCCTCGAATGGTTGGTTGCCTTAAGCTTCGCGCACACGAAACAAGGCTGTTTGAATACGGTATTGTTGAAAATCCCTATCAGATTCGGTGAGTGCAAACTGGAACAAATAGTACCCCTGATTATCTAATCTGTTCACCAAGTTCACCAGGTTCACCGGTTAACCAGTTAACCGCGGTGAACAAACAGTTATGCTCTCAAAATGAGAAATTATCCAGGTTGTTCGTTGGTGTACTGTCCATTCACTCAGTCGGCACGTTTCGACATCACGTGGCCCAAATAATGGTATGTTTGTTCTGGAAGCGTCTTTCACACTTACTGTCCTCCCGTTTACCCTGTGCTGCATGGACCACCTACATGACATTGACAGCGATGAGGAGTCTCTTGGTTCCCTCTGTCCTTTCACTCGACCTCCGAGGGTCAGCTCGCAAACATCCTGCAGTGACTTCTTACGCTCAGACTCGGCCTCGCCTTCAGTGCGGTCCATCACGAGGTGAAGGGACGCTGGCTGCGAGGGGGGTGCGCGCAGCGAGGGCAACGGGGGTGCGCGCAGTCAGGGCGAAGGTGATAGGCACTGGCTCAGAGTGGGCAGGGGCAGCAGCGGCGAGGGGGCCATGCGCAAGGAGGGCGATACGGGAGCATGCGGCGTCGACAGCTGGGAGGAAACGAACATCGACGGTGAGCGTGGCGAGGGCAGAGTTGACTTAAGTCAATCCAAGTCAAGTCACCAGTGAGACTTAACCCGACTTAAAAAGTCAAATCCAGACAGTAAAATGGATTCCAGGAGTAGGGAGTTTTTCGGAGGCCTCTGCGCCCACCCGACACGCGAATAGCGGCTTTGCCACTCCCATCAATCATTTGGCCTCGCTGAACCCCTGACTATGAGCTCTCTGTCTCAGTGCGAAGCCGCTCCCATCATTCATTTGGCATTGCCGAACCCCTGACTACAAGCTCTCTGTCTCCGTGCTATTGATTTAGCGGAGGCTGAGCCCACCCGACACGCGAATAGCGGCTTCGCCGCTCCCATCAATCATTTGGCCTCGCCGAACCCCTGACTACGAGCGCTCTGTTTCAGTGCGAAGCCGCTCCCATCAATCATTTGGCATCGCCGAACCCCTGGGGAGGTTGAGGAACCAATATATTATGCGCAAAAGCGAGAACCACCAGAGGATGAACCTTTAGCGGCGCTTATAGGCAAGAAATATAAACCTGTGGGATAAAAGTTCGGCCAGTCTACACCGAGCTTCCTGAAAAATATCGAATCAAACGTCAGATCATAGGTGATCCGTTGAAAGATATGCCAGGGCTATCTACCAATCCAAAGGATTATTGTCCTACCGGTAGGTATACCGAGGAGCGAAAGGAAATTGTGGATAAACTTCACAAGGAAGATTTCCTCTGGGACGAAGAGCGAAAACTCATGCATGAGTTTATGATGAAACAAGAGGACGCGTTTGCTTGGAATGATGAGGAGCGAGGCACCTTTAGGCACGATTTCTTTCCTCCAGTTGAAATTCCTGTTATTGAACATGAAACCTGGGTAGAAAGGAGTATTCCTATTCCAAGGGGACAACTAGAAGAGACCTGTAAACTCATTAAGAAGAAAATTGATGCTGGGGTCTACGAAAGTTCGAACGCGGCCTATCGAAGTAAATTCTTTGGAGTCATCAAGAAGGATGGTAAAAGCATCCGTCTCGTGCACGCTCTGGAACCATTGAATGCGGTTACAATTGCGCATTCAAGAGTTCCGCCAGGAACAGATGAGCTAGCGAACCATTTTGCTGGGAGAGCATGTGGAGCAAGTTTGGACATGTACTCGGGATATGATCGCAGGGATATCGCCGAAGGGTCTAGAGATTATACTACCTTTCAGACACCTTTTGGGGCTCTCAGATTGGTTATATTACCACAGGGTTGGACAAACTCTGTTCCGATTTTCCATGATGATGTTACTTTCATTCTTCAGGATGAAATCCCTCATATCACGATACCATATATCGACGATATTCCAGTCAGAGGACCAGGAACAAGGTATCAGGATAAAGATGGGACGTATGAAACCATAACTGAGAATCCTGGAATCAGAAGATTTGTGTGGGAACATTTTCAAAACCTCAACTGCGTGGTTCAGCGAGTAAAATATTCTGGAGGGACATTGTCAGGACTTAAAAGTATTTTATGTGCTGGTAAATTCCACGTAGTCGGACATGTGTGTTCTTATGAAGGCAGAAAGCCGGATACAGATCAGATTGGTGTAATCCTTAGATGGCCGGAATTGACCACCACGTCAGAAGTACGACAGTTCTTAGGAACTGTAGGAGTTCATAGAATGTTTATTGAAGGGTATAGAGACCTTTCTGAACCAATTCAGAAGCTCTTGAGATTGGACCAAGAATGGGAATGGGGAGAAGACCAGATAAACTGTTTTAAACGCATCAAAGAAGCGGTGGCAGAAGCTGGTAATCTGAAACCTTTGAATTATGATTGGGACTCGGATATTGTGCTCGCCGTAGATACTTCTTACAAGGGAGTTGGCGCACAAGTATATCAGTTGGATCCTATCGACCCGAAGATAAAATATTATGCTAAATTCACGTCGATCGGGCTCAACGAGCGAGAATCAAGGTTTTCCCAGCCGAAAAGAGAGTTGTACGGATTGAAGAGAGCTCTGAAAGCTCTGCAATATTGGCTGCTTGGATGTAGGAAGCTAGTGTCGAAACAGACGCACTATATCTGAAGGGAATGCTGTCGAACCCAGGAATGGGACCGAATGCAACAATAAACCGCTGGATAGAACAGATATTAATGTTCCATTTCAAATTAAAGCATGTTGCTGGCAAGAATTTCCCGCCAGATGGTCTATCACGAAGGGATCCACAACCTGGAGACGAAGAATTCGTCAATACAGAAGAAGGATTGGATGCCAATCCTATTCCTGAGGATCATCCGGATTGGGATAGGGAAGTACGTCAACCACTTGATTTCGAGGTGACTTGCTCGAAACCAAGATTTTTCGGGCGAAATCTCATTACGTAATTGGATCCAAAAAATCACGGTATCCTATTGACTGCGGATTCCCAATGTGAATCCAACGCACCTAGTCCCGAGGCAATCCGATCAAAATTGAGCCCGTGGCGCCAGTTCTGCTGGAAACCGTTGAAAAAGAAAGAAAGAAAAAGAAAACATGTCCACGCCCTAAGTTCCGTGAAGCAAAGAGCTGTAATTCCACCGAGAAATTCGTACCCATCCCACTTTTGAACGAGGAAAAAGCAAATGGCCTTGTAGAGTCAGAACTGCCTGCCCAGACGCGAACAATATTACACCACTTGAGCCGCTGGTGGTTAAGATTTCCATGGCTCTTCCTGAGCACTCATTCCATGCTAAGGAACCTAGTTCGAACGAGAAATCCGTACCCATTCCACTTTTGAACAAGGAAAAAGCAAAATGGGCTTGTGGAGTAAGAACTGCATGCCCAGAGGCAAAAAATATTGCAACAGTTGGGCCGCCAGCGGTTAAATTTTCCATGGCTCTTCCTGAGCACTCATTAAGGGTGTAAAAACCATTGCAAGCGTGTAAACATTGGCTGTCAATTCACGAGTGACGACGTAGGTTAACTACCCCGAAATATCGATAGGACTGGTCGTTTAGTCACGATAGTCGGGTGAGTGGGTTTAGAAATAAACAAGCCCTGTTGCCGTACAAGTTGAAAGCTATTCAGATCAAGGCAGTGGACTGGCGGGAATGGTAATGTTGCGTGAAGGTAACGGAAGTCAGATCCGTTAGGTAGGAACTACCAGGGCAAGCGATGACCTGTAGAACAGAGAAAGTCAGCGTAAATGGGCAAGAGAAAATACTGTGAGTAGTGGTTTTGGTCTTGGTAGGACCGGAGGACGATAAGGCAGTAAGTGGTGTTCTGGGACGATATTTTTCAGGATTCAAGTCAATAGAGAGTGGTTGGGACTAGATTGTATTCTCTGGAAGAGGGGGGAAATAGTACAAGGGAATAGAATCACATCTACCCTTTAAATATGCGTCCGAGACCGGGTAAGCGGAGTGTTACAGATAAATTTAGACAGAAGAAATAAATGGTTCCTGAGGCTCGCACAGCCAATTGTGATGGAAACCAGAGAGAATTGGAATTTGATAGAGTCATGAGGTGAGGGATCTGCGTGCGCAGTATGGCCAGAAAATCTGTGAAACATGGATTGGCCAATGAAGGACCTGTTGTTTGAAGATTCTTGATTATGAAGCACTTGGCGGCATGATGACTCGCTGAACTGGTGACCAAAAAGCGCTGGAAAAATATATCAGGCTTTTCTTCAGTGCGTGGACCGTGTTTCACGGTTGCAATAGAAGTTCTGGGCCAGAGGGAATTTGTTTCAAGTACGCGATCACGGGATCAATTGAGCCCACGGTTTGATTCCATTCCAAGGCTCGAGAAGGAGGTGGTAAAACTCTGCAAATTGGGGATTGAGGAGTTGGGAGGATATTCTTTAAATCCTGAGGAAGGAAACAGGGGAATGGTATATGATATTGGCGTGATTTCCATGTAAACCACGAAGTGGTGTCACACGAGATATCCTCAAATGTGTCCGCCGTCTGTGTCACCTCAGAAGGGGTTCTGTGTGTATCAATGTAAAATACATATTTTGCCCTGTAATTTACATGTAAAAGTGGGCGGATGTAATTTCCATTGACCAATTTTAGCCAGCACTAACTGGTGTACCGAAAATTGTCAAGATTTGATTTTTCTGCAGCTACATTTTCAACCACCTGACCCCATTGCCCGCACCGCAATCCATTACATTTTCAAACACGTGACTGTATTGCCCTCACTGCAAGCCATTGTACCAGCAATCGATAGCCCTGATCTTCCGGTCATTTTGGTCTATTCACATCCCCCTCGGACGCGATATTGACCTTTCCAGAGACTAAAAAGTGCATTACATTGCCAAACACGTGACTGTATTGCCCATACTTCAATCCATTACATTTTCAAACACGTGACTTTATTTCCCTCACTGCAAGCCATTGGGTTTCCTAAAAAAAAAATCAATTTCGCAGTCGCAAAACCATTTGTTGAGGCCCCCACATCAGCAATTGATAGCCCTGATCATTGTGGTCATTTTAGTCTATTCAGATTCCCCTCGGAGGCGATATTAGAGAGGTTGCGCAAAAGCCGCATGGGCCGCATGCGGCTTTTGGCCATTGCGCGAAGCCGCAAGGAAAAAAGTGAATTCTGAGGGATCTCAACTAGCTATTCCAATGAAGAGCTACCTGAGAGGATGGACGGGTGCTGGGAGGTGAAGGAGCTTCTCGGCATTGCCCCTGGCGCGTGCTGGACTCAAGAGTGTGAGAAAAGGAGGTGGAGCTCGGGTGATGTTGGAGCGATGCGTCGGAAATACAGCTTCCCACGCTTGCAGTTTGACTCAAGTCCCGATTTGTGCTGTATCCAGTCCAAAGATTTTGGCCTGTATTTAAAATAAAACTAAACCGCTTGTGATCCGGACTAAGTGGAACTTGATCAATAGGCGATAAGTTCTGCCCATCTGAAGAGCTGACCGTACTAAAGATTCTAGGGCCAGGACAGGCCCACTCGGCCGTCGACGCACATTTCGACATCGCTCAACAGCCGGGTCCCGTCTGTCGATGGGTGACGGCTGTCGCGGACATGTGCGACCGACGTGGGACAATTCCTCCTTGAGGTGTGAACACATATCTTTTGTCAAGAATTTCAATACTAAGTATGATTCAGAATTTAATTTGGGATCCTCAGAGTCGGAGGAGACGCTCACTTGACATATTCAAGGCGCAAACATACATATACGGGACTACGGAGGTCAATTATAAAAAGTTGATATGAAGCCGGTTGCAAGCAGAGATGGTGTGCTCACTATCGAGCTTTGGGGGGGAAATTGAGTCTCTTTACTGCGCCCAACTCTCTCGCAGGGCCATGGCTTTGAAGATAGCGAACATCGTAATGTGCCCCGGAAAATGCCGAACAAGTTACGGTGAAAAACATCCCAAGGTCCGAAAATCGAGAAATCACAACTCTCTGTCATACCGTTAAGTTATACCGCTCAAGCCAGTAACAATTTACCTGATGTTCAACTTGGATTTCTGTCAAATATGGGGATATCGTTGGGTGACCCGTCAACAAGCACACCATTTTAATTCCATTGAAGCGGGCTGTTTTCTACCGCCTTGATCACTGCGAACATTTACAGCCATTCAGATCGCGCTCGGAAGCATTATTGCGCTTTCCCGAGCACAATAAGTGGTTTGAATTTCGAACCGCGTGACCCTATTGCCTTTTCAATATACGGCAGCGCAGAGACAAACCCGGGACTCACTCTCAAGCGCAAGCGCAGCGAAGACGTTGAGCCGTCGGACTCTCGCCGGTCCGTTTATACTGATTTGCGGTGGAAATTGGGCCTGATCACAATTGGAAGACATCATGCCATCCGGATTTTCAATGCGATTCGAATGAGCTTACTCCCGAGCCAAAAGGTTGAGAATTGCCTATGACAGTCATTCTCATGAAAACTTGCCAAAAACAGAAAAAAAAACGACAAACGGCTGTAAACCCAAATACTCGGCACCTTCTCGGATTCTTCGATCAATAATGAGAGTGAGCATTTTCAACATGTAGCACTCCAATGCTATCCGCCGATGATTTGAAGGTTCAGCGGCATCCTTGGCCTTCTTCAGAATCCCGATCAAGAGGCACATTATTGCTGTTTGCATAAAAGTTGGTACAGCCCGGTAAATGAATTGTTTTCTCCCTCAATTGTTGCTGGATTTGCTTGATATGATATGCTAAATTCATTGTTTCAACGGGCGCACAGGACGGTACCAAACTTTTAACATAAGACCAAGTTTCGAGAAATGCATTTTCCCGTAGCCCAGCGTTAGCACCCAATTTTCTGCGATGGAACCAGAACTATTTGACGTGTTATAAGAAGCACAGACCATACATTGTCCACTTAGATACCCACTCCCAACTTTGGGGATGAATAGGAGACAGAAACACTCCTGCTGCGACACACGGAAGACGGCCCATCGAAGGCAGCAAGAAGGCAGTTAGGCCGTGATGGGTCTGGTGTCCCCTTTCATGGACCTTGTCGTGGACGGCTTGACTGCAGGAAAGCCCCAGGACGGAATTAAAAAGCCCTGGAGACATCGCTGGTGAAGAGAAAAGGGGGTCTTATTCCGGAAGCAAAACCGCTGGCGTGGACTGCAATAATCAAGGCAACAATTCTGCCCACACATTGTTAGGGCTGGTCGCACATTTCCACAGGTGGGAGCATAAAATTGAGAGGAAATACAAACAGAGAATTAGGGAGACAAGCAGATGGTGAATAAAGATAAATGGGCACGGGGTTCAAAATGCCATTGTGAGGCACGTGGTTCAAAATAGCCCCTTATCCCTGCGGAATACAGCCGAAAGAAATATATTATGAGGCACGGGGTTCATAATTGAGTCCTTATCCCTGCTGAAACCAGCCGAAATTATACTGCACTGGATGGTGGGTTCCATTGTGAGGCACGGGGTTCAAAATGCCATTGTGAGGCATGTGGTTCAAAATGGCCCCTTATCCTGTGGAATACAGCCCGAAAGAACGAGGCACGGGGTTCATAATTGAGTCCTTATCTGCTGAAACCGGCCGAAATTATAATGCACTGGATGGTATTGTATTGTTTGGATCAGGGTCATGCTTTTCAAATGGCAGTCCGATGTATTCTACTGTTTGGATTACAGCTCTTTGCGGAACTTAGGGCGCGGCCCATTTTCTTTAAAAAAATCGGATTTTCCATCGGATGGCTCTCCTGAGCTCAATCCCTAACTTTTTTCCTTAAGAATATGCTCATTTTGTTGGCATTGCAAATCCGGAGGGCATGGCATCTTATGATTTTTTATCAGGCGCCGAGATGACCTAATAGCCCAGATTTGACTGTTTTCAGCAGGATGGTTCGCATGCTAGATATAATATAATAGTTCAAATGATCTAATTTTTTGATATGTTGCACTTGGGAGTACTACGGAGGGCATGACATACCGTGATTTTCAATGTGACCTTTACTTCAAATATATGCTTGCTCGCATTTGGAACCATTGTCATAATGTACACTACATCAAATATACAAGTTGTATTGAAAATCCCAGTATGGCATGCCCTCCGTAATACTCCCAAATACAACATATCAAAAAATTAGGTCAATCGGGCAACTACACAGAGTATGGGACATGTCCTACTTTTCGTAAGCGGTTGTAAAAGTAGGACATGTCCCATACTCTGTGTAGTTGCCCGATTGACCTAATTTTTTGATATGTTGTATTTGGGAGTATTACGGAGGGCATGCCATACTGGGATTTTCAATACAACTTGTATATTTGATGTAGTGTACATTATGACAATGGTTCCAAATGCGAGCAAGCATATATTTGAAGTAAAGGTCACATTGAAAATCACGGTATGTCATGCCCTCCGTAGTATACTGTACTCCCAAGTGCAACATATCAAAAAATTAGATCATTTGAACTACACGCACTAGCAGGCGATCAATAAAAGATATTCTACTATCATCTGTATCCCTTAATCTTCTCCCGACGTTGTAGAAACCTCGGTGTTTCCTTGACGAACAGAAAGAATCGGAGGGGCAGGGGTTTCGACTTCGATGGTGAAGGAGATCTTGATGGATTCATCATCCTCGTCATCCTCGACAGACTTTCTCTTCTTCTTGTTGCGTGGAGGGGACAGAGAAACTTCCTCGTCGTCAGAATCTAAAGACAAATCAATGGGTTCTTGCTTGACCGTACGTTTCTTCGAAGGCGGCTTTTCGGGAGAGTGCATGGGGGAGAAGTTCTCTTGCTGTCGTGAGGTGGAAGCTTTTGGTTTATAGACGAACCATCGATTGCGGACTGCAGAAAGACCCGCATGTCAGTGGATGTGGCGGACGTGGCAGATCGCCGCGTGACGAGGGTACAATTGAAGGATAACACACCTGCGGGATCCAAACCCTCCACGATCTCCTCTATATCATTCTGAACGCGCTGGACCCTCCTTGCTCTTCGATTTCGATTTCGCAGGTCGCGCCATCTGAGGTGCTAACGCTGGAAGAGAAGAAGGAGACGACGCGTTGTTTGAGGCCCAGGGCAGCGCAAACATCCAAATTGGGACAACTTCCTTTTTGGGAAGTGCTGAAAAAAAAACCGATCAGTCTCATTATTTTCGAGAACAACTGTAATAATGGGCCTATCCAAACCAAACCATAATGACTTCCAGACCGTCTCGTGTCCATTATTCGGCTGATCCACTGCAGATATTGCTTAACTGTATGGTGGGCATACGATCGCATCGGAGGATGTCGATGCGAAGAGGCGTAAAGTGGTGGAACGGGATCCACATGTAAAATATGGAAGAAGGTGTCTGATCATAGGAACCGACGCGATGGTAACAGATGGTAACCTGCGACACTCAGCTTGCCTCTGACCGTCGTTTTTTCGACCGCCGTCCGGTTTACCGGACGGGTCCGAGCCCTACTCAGTCTTCGGGAGCAATGTCCAGGCCAGGCACAGGCATTGGTAGGGAAGTGAGGAAACCTCGGAGCAGCCACTTAATCTTGTCCAGAAATCACACCAGCCGAACCGAGGTGCGGTGGATTGAATGCGAAACGCGCCTTTGACAAATCATCTGACCCTTGAATCGGCCAACGAATGCAGCTTCGGTCCGGCTCACCCCGCCCTCAAATCAAAGGCACACGTTTCAAAATGGTTTCCATTGAGCGCCCTGACAGTGTAGAAAGGGTAATAAGGCCTCTGAGCGACATCTGAACCGATGGAATTGTTCAGGAAGGAAGGAAGGAAGGAAGGAAGGAAGTGTATAACCGCGGTGGTCCCTATAAGGAACATACGGGTGCTGTACCGACATACATGGCCTCAAGTCAGTATACGTGCACATGCACGGGCACGAAGGGCAGTCGTACAACCCGCAGCCGGGGCACGGCCTCCCGACAGCAGTGCGAGGGGTAATGCGCCACGGGAAGAACGTTTCGTCGAGGCGGGGGCGCGGGGGTGTCGGACTCTTCCCCGTCCGCCTCGTCCTCGCTGCCTTGTGAATTTTCGCGGGGTGGCCTCTGCGACGAAGAGGCGTATGGCAGTCTAAGTGCACTTTTATTCCCGCCCCATATATACCGGTGATTTCGGACATTCCGCCCCAAATTTAGGTCTTTTGGCACTAAAAGACAACGATAATCAGTGAGATTGTTTTGCGGGGAAATCAATGATTCCCGCAAGATATATTTAGGTCCCGCCCCATTTACAAAGTCAACTCCCGCCCCTTTTACATTCCCGCCCCAAACTTTTATTTTGAAATTCCGCAATAATTGAGGTAAGTCCATGAGTGCACAGCAACTGATAATTGAGTGGGAGGACCTCTCCGATCAGCCGTTCAAGGTCCGCTCAAAATGAAACACCTCATTTGCTTCCCTCTCTCTCACACCCCCTCATATCGCATCGCAGTCGAATTCCTTCGCTCCTCCGCCTCCTCCAGGACCCGCACTCTTTCCCCCACCATGGGTCTCACAGGAAGCTAATTTTTCCACATCAACACACACGAGACCCTCAAAGCCTCGCGCATGTGGAACTGTGACTCATTCTCGACCAGTGCTCGGTGGCCGGCGGACTCGGAGCAAGTGGCCAGCAACCAACGAGCTCTTAATAAGCATAACTCACGAGCTCAAGGTGACTGCATTCTTTCTCCAACGTTATCAAGCCATCCCCTTAACGTTCCTTTGGCCATAATGCGACTTTCAAGACCACATGCTTCTCAGCTATTCAATGAAGACTTGATAACATAGTAAGTTACAAGTCCACGAAACTACCTCCATCTTGACCTAAATTACAATGATATATTCATACCTGTATGTGGCTGAATTCCAATTAGGTAGGCAATAATGCAAACGTACCCGAGTGCGAGTAGTAATCCTAGTGATGCGAGTGATTCCCTCGCTTTGGCATTCGCTCGCCATCCAGATCAACAATTTATCCGTGATTTGTAGGGCATAAAGAGCATAGATTTAGCATATTGCATCATACACCATAGATCGGCATGTAGAATTATAAATGACAGAACTACTCATTGGCAGCCTGTAGCAGAGGAAGTTCAAACCAACGGCAAGTTTATTGCACATATGCTGTGTCGGAAATACTATGAATCATCCGGCACGTTGCCGTCTCCAAATATTTCTACACCATCTCCGATCGAGCTTGGAAGATGGTTAGCTGCAGGCTCAGTTTCATGCCAAAGGATTAAAACTTACGGCGCAATCATTATTTGAGGATGTACTGCCTATAAACTTGATCTGGGAAATAATCAATAGGTTAAATTCGATACTCACCTTGCAAATCGGAAAGGTAAACCATGCTTTTGTCTTGTAAAACTGCACATGCTGCGTAAACGACAGAATTCCGCCAAAGCAAACGCCGTTTTGTCTGTGGCTCGTTGAGGGAGTGGGACGGCACTCCCATTGTTGATGAACTTTTAAAAGCCGTCGCGTTTCTCATCAATGAGCTCTTCGATGAGGTACAGTCACGGCGAAATTAGATGTCTGACCCCATTTGGAAATTACCATCAAACCCCATCCTTTTCATCACTCCTGAGCCCAGTAGGGACTTTGTGGATTGTCAAAGTCTCAGATAGCGAGGTTCCAGCACTGCCAAACCCGATATAGAGAGTTCTGTGACCTCTGGTTTAACAACCAAAGCAGCCAGGACAATCGGGGCTGCCCAGAATAGTGCTGGGCTGGGCCTACTTTGAAATGTCCAAATGGGAGAGAAAAAAGTGTCGCGAAAGTCGCGAATCCCGCTACTTTTTTTGGTACCCGTGCCACTATTTTTAGAGAGTTCGAACCCCCGCTACTTTTGTTTTTGAACCAACATCCCGCTACTTTTTTTGGGCTGAATTTTTTTATTTGCTCGTTACCTGGGACACTCAGTGCTAGTTCTGATCTACTGCATGCTAATGGCTGGTAGTGAGTTCTTAGCTATTGAGAGCAAATTTGATGTGATGGATTAGACATGATAAGATATGATATGATCTGATCTGATAAGACACTGAGTGACTATGGTGCGGGTCACCTAGCTGCCGCTACCCAAAATTAGTGGCCAATTGGCCGGAGATTTTTTTTTGGCCCTGTACACAGCCACAGTCGGCGCAAATTTCCGTCATTTCCCCCGCTTGTGGCTAATTCGATGGCAAGAAAAAAGTTTACCTCCTTCAGTTTTGATTTAAATACAAATCCCTCTTTAGGATCAGCTTATATTGTCAAAAGAATCACTTTCTAAAGAGGGATAAGAAATAGAGGCAAAACTCGGCCCTGAAAATCTCAAGCACGAGGTAGCGGCAGCTAGGTGACCTGCACCATAGTCTACTGACCATCAAGCACACCAGCACTGAGCCGGTAAACCTCACAAATCTACGGAATATCACACCGGCCTGATCTTACTTAGCTCTCAATGATGCCCAACAAATTCATACAGAACAGAGAAGGATTAGCAGTGACAGTATACCATTGCACCTATGCTACTACCTCAATCACAATAACTACATATGCACTAAAGCTCGCCGCACCGTCGAAAAATAAGACAAAGGCAAGCCCTCTAGATCTGCTCTTATCCGTGATCATAGAAAATTTCTACTGCATGGGCAGTTTCTCTTTTGGTATCCAGTGGCAAGATAGGCGGATTTAGGGCCAAATACTGTTGTGGTTCATAAGGGTTTATAAGTTTTTGGTATGTCTAGGTAGGTTCGAACCAATTGGTAAACTTGTACTTTGGTATTCTATAAATGATGCTTGGAACCAAGCACTTCCCCTTGACGAGTTACATCTTCACTCCTCTGTCTTGACCCTCTTCCGACTGCTGCGGCGCAAGTTCCCACTGCTGGAGCGAAGAGTGGCAGCAGAGCTGGCACGCGTCACGGACCGCAACCGGGGGTCCCTCATCGTCTATTTCGTCCTTCACCACGGTGCGAGACGCGCGGCGGCGTTTATTGGTTCCGGATGTGGTGGCGCTGGCGCTTGAGTCTTCTCCATGCGTATCTGGGGGCGCATCGACGAGGAGGCGCGCAAAGTCCGTCGCCGCAAAGCCGCCGATGCTGGGCTTGCGATCGCCTGGCGGCGCTCCATCTCCCATTCGCGAGAATTTGTCGTCCACATGGAGAGGTCTGGTATCCACTTGAAAAAAAGGCAAAAAAAAAAAAAAAAAAAAAACAATAAATCCTATTCAGTGAAGATTCAACATTGCAGGCCAGCCAGAGCAACCAAAGAAACCATAAAAACAAAAATGTATGATGACTGGGAACTGAACCGCTGACCTTCCTCTTATGGCATTGCCAAATTGGGAAGCACGGAAAAAAAAAAGTCATTCTCATTATTTTCCGAATCGACTGTAAACCATTCAATAGTGTTCAAAATGGCATTACAATGCATGTGATTCAAAATGCCATTTCGGGGCATGTATCCTCACCGTTGTCAGTGACAGACCCCCTTTCCGAAGGTGCGAATAAATAGGGAATGAGGAGGCAGACAGGACTCGTCTGATAAAATTTATAGTAAGATCTACATATACTAGATATGTCTTTGTCTGACAACTCACTGATAAATCTCCTCTTTTTTTTTTGGCTCGGAATGGTGTTCTCCCCGCGAGGAGGGCATATAGTACGACACCAATGCTCCAGATATCGGACCCAAAACTATGCCCTCTCCGCAGAAGAATTTCTGTGGACTCATACTCGAGCTGAGGGTGCTTGGCCTTAACGGACTCTTGATGCTTCGCCGGAGATGAAGGGTTGACCAAATCGGTCGCGCTACCGATTAAATCCGACGATATTTGGGACCGAACCCCGGTTTCCGGCCATTTTGAAGCCCTTGGAATGACCGATTTTTTCATAATGGTGACGTTCGTCCGCAAAATGGACATTAATTGAGCGAACACCCTGAAAATTTACAGTAGTACAGTCAAACACAGCTTATTGTGAACGGCTCTTTTTCTCGTAAATCCCAGTCCAGACTAAGATCCGGCTCGACGAAAGGAGCCTAAAAACATACCTCCACAGACCTCCGAAGTTTTTCCCTCGAGGGGTTGGTTTCCTCATTTTTTTCGGTCAGGTTAAACAAAATTGTGTGTACCTCTTTGAGCCCTAGGAACCAAAAAAATTTACATACTCAAGTACACTTAAACTTCTTCAGGACAACAGCCTCCAATGCATTGTAAGCAATCTGAGAGACAGGTGAGCCCGTACTTTTTCCGACTCGGTGTACCTTGAGCGAGGAAAAAGTACGTGAGACCGCGGCGTGTGTTTGTGAGTCAATGAGCGCAAAAGCCTTTGGCTCACCTGTAATTTCCGCACGAAAATAAAACAACACTTCTCCGATGCCGACTTCTTCAGTACGCCTGATCTGCAAAATTACTAAAGGTGAGATACATTCCTCGACAGAATACAAACCCACTTTGACATTACGAGCCATTCGTATAAAGGCTAAATGTGACGGTGGAACACCTGCGATCCTTTCAGGGGGTCATTACTGAAACACGCCGGGGTCCGACGGATCTTACAAAACGGGCCATCACGAATATATCCGAATATTTAATGAACGGCTCATCGCCCTTTTCTCCTCTTCATGGCGGCGCCCCATCGTCCTTCCGCTCTCGCACTGGCGCTCATTTTTTTCTTTCCTGCTGTGTTCGCCGGTGTCACGAACTTGACTATCGACGACACGAACTCGACTTTCTTTGATTTCGTCGACAATACGAACGCCAATCCCCCATCGTGGGCAGAAATTGTACCAGGGGATCCGTGTCTATACTGCTCGGCGCAGCCTCAAACCACCCAAATATATAACCAGACGTGGCATGATGGAAGTGTGGGCAGCGAGGGGTCATTTACATTTCAGGGTGCGCAACCTTCAGGACTTCTCACCGTTTCCCTTCATTGGCCTCTGGCTCAGGTTCGGCAGTCTACATCTACGGGATAGATCTGGCTGACCCGGGGAATATATCATTTACTATGGGTGATGATACTACATTTCATTATTACACTGGCGCGGAACAGTTCGTGTTCCGCGCGCTATTTTTCGAGGCGGAGAATCTTGCGGAAAGTGTCAGCCACACGGTCTCATGGGTTATCAACAAGAGTGCGTTGAATGGAACCACTGGATTATTCGACTATGCGGTGATTACTGTCCAGGAGAGTACGACTTCGACGGCGTACGTTCGGCTTTATCTACATTTTGGGGGTGCGCTGAGTTTCCTCGAGGACGACGAGCAGTAGGGCGGTTCCGACCCGAAGCTCCGCATCCTGGACGTAAGCAGTGCATACGTTCCCCCTGCTTGAGACTGATGTCCAATAGTTCAAAAAAATCCAAGACCGGAGCCATAGTTGGGGCACTGGTCGGTGTAATTGGCGGTCTGACCGTGCTTGCAGCCATAATATTGCTTCTGCGACGAAAGCGACCGACATCCGCGATATCTGAAGATTCCGGACCCAGGGTGCGCCGCGTGCGCGGAAACTACGTCGTTCAGTCGTTCGCAGAGAGTGCCCCTCCTCCCTCCCAAGCCCCACCGGCCTCATTGGATACTATCGATGCGATGACCTTAGCAACGACCGCACCGGTTTTCACGCAAAACACGTACGTGCTAGCTCTGTGAATGTGGCAAGATTTTCATCAATGCATTTTATTCTCCTAGTCGACGTCGGTTGGACAGAGCCTGATCGCTCCATGGTATCGATGGGCTCAAATACCTCGCCCGTTGTCACCCTGCCTCGGGATCTGGATATTTCGGCGTTAGCGCCCACATTTTCGACGATGACGGCATCTGCCAGGGAACAGTTCCTCGAGGACCGGATTGCGATTATGGAGGCGCATGTCAGCCAGCACTTACCTCCTCCGTACGTACCTCCCGCGGAATCTGTTTGAGACGGTTAGCTCCCTCGATGTACAATTGACTATTGGATAAATTCCTTCTGATGGTGCGGTTGCTGATGGTGCAGAAGCGGGCGGGGATGGCGCTGCGGCGGGAGCTTTCTTCTTGCTCTAAGAGAAAGGTGCATCGATGTTAGTAATACAAGGAAGGCCATGTTACTCGGGCGCACCTTCTTCTGGGCATTTTCTACTTCATCTTTGAACTCGTCGACATCTTGCGGGCTCATCCAGCGTTGTTCATTCAAACTGTTACATAGATACATCAGCAAAAAATTTGCAGTCTATCACGCACAATATAGCTGTAGTAGCTCGGATAGTAAATTAGTCATGTCCCTGTTTTGTAGTATCGATAGCTTAGCGCGGGTGCTACAGATATCTATTTTAGCAATTGATAGCCGCACGTCATTACTAAATTAGCACTCCATGGCAGTCGATAGCGCTCTGCGTCTAAGGCACTATGCGGCTAGCTAGTATTCTATAGCACGACATATTTAACGCTCAGGCAAATCAAACATTGTAGTGAACACAGAAAATAATGGATAAATATTGGCAAATGAAAATACAGCCTTGTAACTATGCGTCGTCGCTGAACTCGCCCTCTTATCATACTCCCGAATAGCTGTGTCAATGGTATCAAAAGAGATGTCGTGCGAGACGAAACCAGGGGCTGCAATCCAGAGTGGAAGCTATCAAATAGAATTTATACTCACCGTCGGATGTTGTGGAAATGAGTCAAGATGTTGCCTAAAATGTCGCGGGGAGCGTTTCTCGAAGGCTGTTGGACACCGACGGTGTCACGAGCGTCAGCCAAGAGGCCCGACGCAACATGCGTGTGGCGATGTGGGCGTCATTCCGAGGAGGAAATACAGGTGAAGGTGGAGGCTGGCGTAGCTAGAGGGTCAGGAATCACAATGTTGTACATCCATACAGGATAAAACACACACCATCGCTAGTTCGCGCATATCTCCACTCAGTGGTGGCTTCGAGGCGTACATAGGTTTGACGGTGCGGCTTCGCTTGCGGGGGTGTGCCGTAGGTCTGGAAGATGCGATGACCAGACAAGAATACAGAGTTTTTGGTCTTAATGATGCAAGATCTTGCAGTTTTGGTTTGGAGCTTGGAACCCAAAGCTTTACCTGCTTGCCAGAGATCTTGAATGGCCAGCGCCAAGTGGGACGACGCAGAACAAGGGCAAAAGAGGAGACGTCGGGTAAAAGGGAAGTTTCTGCGGGAGCATATCTTGAGTCTTCTCTTTGCACGGAGGGCTCAGAGACTTGATTCAGGGAGGCGGCGGGAGGGGAGGAGAATCCGTACTTTTGGCTGTTTTCGCGACGAATGCCCAATGACCAGAGCATTGCGGACCATTTCAAAGAGACAGAACTGCTTAGAATAGTGCTGGGTATCATCTGTCAATATGGGGCATTTGATTAGCTCTCCATATCAAGTCACGCCTTTCTGAGCGTGTGAAAACAGCTGTATTTGGCAGGGATAAGGAACCACTTGATCAATTTAAGCTTTTTTCATCAAACCTTAATTGCGAGCCAGAATATTGCAGCCAGGGCTCAAATTGGTGCTGTGGAAGCCATCGGGTGAAGCACTGGGTTCAAAATGGCAGCACGGAGCATGTGATTCAAAATGGCATTTGGTGCCATGGGGGTCAAAATGCGAATTGAACCATTCAATAGTAATAACCTTCGTGAAAGCTTCCTTGGTGGTTGACAAAATGTTGTTTCGTGGCGTCTCAGCAACATCGGTCACAAATGGCGGTGTACACCGCCGTTTGTTAAAAATATGTCAGGGATATTTCCGTCGCAATGTTACGAAACGATTATCTGATCATCACCGAATGCTGTGCCAAATCTTTTTGAAATAAAAATGATTACATCCCACAAGGCTTGTGCAAGGTCCCATTCTGAAAACATTCTTCCAGAACCTTCAATGGATATTTGGTTGGACATTAGGAAGACCATTATGAGACTAATTTTTCAGCATTTGATAGTGCAAAAATCAATTGGTACAGAGTTGAAACCCAGATGCGAAAAAGACCCGGATGCGAAAAATATAGAATTATAGGCTCAATTTTGACGTGGTTGATCCTACTTTTTTTGGTAGTACGCTTATAGAGATAATGAGCAATCCTACACAGTCAAAGAACCCCGCGCCAGACGTCGGCTAGCACAAAAAATCGAAAACGTGCCAAAAACGGAAATTTGTGGCTGTGCCAGAAGTCCTGAGGAGAGAATCGTTATTGTGAGTGTCTACCGCATTTTCCAGACCTGACATTGTGCATGGGGGGGGTTTCAGCAGTCCCTCTCTCTCCCCACAGCCACAGATTGGCGTGAGAGTGCAATCGACACGTGTACGTGACCCGATTTTTCGGATCGGGGTCCTCCACCAAAACGGGTCACACAAACAATGCGCTCATGCGGCACAACCACTCGCCGAAGAAATCTGAAAATATTTGAGCATAAATTACAAGGTAATAGTATTGCGTCTCGATTGCTTTGACCCCCCGAGTCAGCACGCCTGGTCGGAGTTTCAAAATGATTGCCTTCCTTGCCAGACGAATATGACACATATACCACCCCTGTCGCTCAACTCGACGCTATTACGACGAACCCGACCCGCTGCGTACGTCCGGGACTACTGTGTTGCGAACTGACACCTTCCGCGTCCATCTACGTCTTGGTAAAGACTAGTCTTGTGTTTACCGCGGGGGTCTGATTGGAGTGCGCCGTTATTATGTAATCTTATGTCAGCTTTCTCCGATTCTCTTCCCTCGGCACAAAGGCTTTCAAATTCTATGGAATTTTTGCAGCAAATGGAATTTATCACCACCTCTCTAACCCTTTGTCTCCTCAGAAATTTTAAAACGGCGTAGAACCTGTTCTGTTGAATGTCGGCCATTGCCTGCGCCGATCATGTGACTGCCGAAGCAAAAGTCAAACCGAAGCACAAACCAATGGAAACTTGAAGGATTGTTCTGAGAAAATTAAAGGTAGGTAGAAGTTCTATCAGAAAGCGACTTTCAGTGCTTCCTGCCTCAAAACCACGTTGTTTACTGAAAGAAAACAGGTTGTAGAGGCCAGGAATCGAACCCGCGCCACGCATTGATTATATAATAAGGCAGCACTACGATCCGGACCCCGCGGTAAGCAACAGACTCTATACAGCGAGGTACGAGCTTGGTTCGTATAGAGCGTCTGTCTACGAGAGACTAGGTAAAGACGGGGTTTCGACTGTGATTACCGTGGGGTCAAAATCACTGTCAAACTTTGTAAATATAACCAAACCTGTCCACTCTTGGTCCACCACGACCCTCTTGCGCGTTTTCCGTGGTTTCTTTGCATGTCTTTCCCTTCTACAGTACCTCTCATCAACTTCCTGTACACTATGCACTGAACATTGAACACGTGATTTCTGAGATCTTTCTATGAATATCTCCTCAATGGCGGCAAGGAATCCTAAAGTTTAAGTTGCTACAATACTCTATTATCCCCGTGGATTACGATGCGAGTGGTTCAGGGATCCAAAAATCAACTGAATTCGAAGTTACAATCAAAATATGTCCAGGCGCCGAATTCCGGGGTGTAAATTCTGGCTTCCGCCCCATAATTTGAGTGAATTGGAGGCCGAAGAGAGAAAAAGAATTATGTAGTGAACTATTATTTGGTCCACGGACCCATATTCACCTGTAGGGCGAGCAGACGCCGCGGTGCGCTGGCATACAAATTGTCCAAAAGCAATTCCGACAAATTCCGCCATTCCTCCACAACTGCAAACAACTGCGCCGGTTTTGGTCGGGTGAGCCTCACGGCAGTTGACACGCTTCTCCAGCTCGAACAAAGCGTTCTCTAAAATTTTTGGTGTGGGTAATTTGGCGGCCAGGACAGAACATCGAAGCTGTCCGCACCTCTTGGTCGTGGCCAGCGGAAGAAAATCGGGACCTTGTGCTACCAGGGCCCCTTTGGGAAGAGCACTAGTCACTAGTAGGGCATTTTCAGTGGCATTTTTTGAAAAATTTGCATGTACTAGAGTTATTTTGGGACCATTTGGAGCTTCAAAAAAATTCAGTGTTCATCTGCCTGGTGTTACCGTTACAGGTAGCTAAAGTGTTCACTTCAGAGGGCTGTGTTACACGTTACATGAACACTCGGGTCGAAATAGTACAGTGGTACAACTCGGGAAAGTGGATTGAGCTGCCAGCGGAGTTTGAAATCTCACACCGGGTCCAATTATTGTAGTGCCTGCGGCCTAAAATTGCAAGATGTCCACAGTACAGACTGTACCCTCCATTCGGCTGTCAATTCACTATCAAACTGCCACTGAAGTCCTGCGTTTAAAATCCAGGTTACTGGACAATTTTGTTCAAATCGGCAGCCATGCGTCACACACCCCCCTGTCGATCACGAACTTTGGTCGAGGTCACATGTCACTCGGGCCTCTGTCGAACCTCCAAGTGGCCACACAGGCCCCAAATTGCCTAAAAAAAAAAAAAAAAAAAAAGACAAAAAAGACAAAAATTTCGATTCAAATGCCGAAATTTCGAGGTGTCATGCAAAAATTCGGCGGCTGCCGAAATGTCGAATAGGTAAAATGGGTCACGCATCACACCCCCTGTCGATTTGAACGAAATTATCCAGTATTCGGGGTTACGGGGATATCAGCGGCGGAGGTATATAGCTCGCTGGATAGTGACGTGGCTAAGCTTTTCTTCACTCGTTTGACCGCTCTATCTAGGGCTGTTCGCCGTACCGTATACGGCATACGGCCGTACGATGACGGCAGTCATACGGCTGTCTGGCCGACCGTACCCGTACCGTAAACGCTACCTCCGGGAGGTCATACGGTACGGTACGGCGCCGTATACGGCCGTATACGGCTATTATACGGCTATACGGCGGCACTTCAATTCGTAAAAACAGCTCGAAACAATTTTGGAATGTATAGCAGTTCAAATATTATTAGAGCTCCCCGAGGCGTGCAGTGATGTCTCTGCGAGCCATGTGCAACCGATTTTTTACCAACATGGGGTCCAGATACTCTCGGACTTGAGACTAGAGCAGCGCAGGCTAATGGTATCGCGCCCACCGGAAAAGACATGTTCAACAGCAACAGCAGATCCTAGATTGGCACTGTTAGCCTGCTAGAAATAAAAATGTGTTGAACTTACCAGGAATAGACAACATGTCCAATGCGAGACGGTGAAGGGTGGGAAACTAGTGGCGACGCGCAAGCCACCATTCGATTGGGTCGCATGTGTCAAAATCCTCGGGTGCAAGTTTGAAACATTCAGCCAGCTCGTCGACTGTCGCACGCTCTCAGCGCTTATAACGCTCCGTGAAACTTTTTTCTGGGTAAGACTCAGAGCGGAAGTGTCAGCAGGCTGAGCGGGTTCAGCACCAGGATTGGGATCCTTAGCGTAGTTCTCATTGTGGTGCTTTTGGAGCGAGATTATATTAGTTGGAATTGAAGGGGGGAAAAACTGGACTCAACGTGATGAAACATCTTCGATATCACAGACAGAAACCGCCTGCCTTGAAGCTGTGGCCATGAAGAAAAGAAGCGACTGGCCTTGCGCTATTTAAGAGAATTTCATATCTCTGGAAGGACACACATCTTGCACCATTCCCGAGCTGAAACGAGTGGACAAGGTTGCTGTGCCGGTACCAGGCCAACAGCGTGCATATGGCCAAGATATGTAATATCGGAAATGTGGGGTTAGCCGAAGGCCGCAGCCGCAGCCGCCCGAGAATGTAGTCAGCTGAAAAATTGCAAGTCGGATATCACCGGAGGATGCCGAGCGTGATTGCCGACAATCACCGTATACGGCCGTATACGGCCTGTACGGTACGGCCTCTTTACGGTGCTGGGCCGTACCGGTGCCGTACCGTATACTCACCTAGAATTTGGCTGTACGGTACGGCTACGGCGCCGTATTTACGGCGATAATTACGGCCGTATTACGGCTACGGCGCACAGCCCTAGCTCTATCGTGTACTGGGATTTGTACTAGACGACAAGCGACATTCCTTTGGTTCGGGAACGTCCTCGCGGGCCGCGGCAGCTGGGGATCATACGGCTATCTTTAACACCGGTATCGTTCGAACCGCCGAGGAAATCCGCTTCAGAATTGACGATCTACATCCCTATAGCTACAGAACTGAAAGACTTTGAGGAGTTTCTTTCCGGCGAGGATTGTCAGCCGCGCACTTTTAAGTTTGTTCGTGTTTCCTGCAAAGCTCAGCCCTCCGCCTCGTCACGTGTTAGGGTAGATTTGGTCGCTTCCCTCGCAATGAGAGAGGACCCCAGCTAATACCAGTAGAGGTCCGATCTGGCAGATTTTGTATATTTTGGCTGGTTCCGTACATGCCTTTTTGGCGTAGTTCGTACGTATTGTGATGAGGTGGTCTGACTTTGGGCCGAACTCGTTTCCCGTCAACACCTTGGATCGGACATCGCCATTTTCTCTGGCCCGTCCGTACGCATTCCGATGGGACATTGAGGCCATATTTTGGCCGTTTCCGTCCGCCTCCGGATCGGTCCTTTGTCGGGATTAGCCTGGGTCCTAATGAGAGGTGTTTGCGCCAAAAAATCTCGCAGTACCACCTCTTTTTAAAATCCCTCCTCCAGGCCCGGGCTCAGGCCCAAGCCTCGGGCGTGAAGCTCTACCTACCGGCCCAGGGCTTGGGCCAAGGGGGTGCCGTTCTGTGAAAACCGGAACCGGGGCCGGTTTTTGGGATCTGGACCTTTTGGCAACCACATGATACCCCATAAGGAAATTTAACACGTGCTTCGGAGATTCCCGTCGCCCCATTTCAGCGCTCGGCTACCACCGGGGTTGAAAAGTTACTGAGACGAAGGGTTATGAGACTCCTGCAGTCTCAAACACAGTCTTAATCACTCTCCCAAGCTCTCACAAGCACAGTATCATCCATTCATGATGATGATTGACGTGCCGGCGGCTTTCCAAGTTTCCCAGACTTGGATGTCGGCCTCCCGGTTGATATTTGTGTGTACCCTTCTGTAACACGAATTTTCAACCACTTTCAGCAATTATTTCGGCACAATCCGAAAGATTCCAACATACGGAAGATGATCGCTCTCGGCCAAAAATAATTGAATAATGACCCAAACCGGGAGATTTATGGTCAGGCAAGTCTTCAGCACATGCACCAACACATTTTGAAACTAGAAATCAATATGACATGAGCTACAGCGTTCAAACTGGTTGACCACCTCATGCCCTGGCTCAGGCCCAAGCCAGGCCAGGCCAGGCCCTGAAGGCGGGCTTGGGCTTGGGCCTGAGGAATCTCAAGCCCGAGCCCGCTCAGGCCAGGCCCATGCCGTTTTCGCAGGGCGTTGCCGGTGTCGGGTTCAGAATCGATTCCGAACCTGAACCGAACACGGACTGAACCTCAATTGAGGTTCGGAGGCCGCAGAAAAACCGGACCGGACCGCAGGTCGGGTTCGGGGTTCGAGGATTGTTGAAATTTCCTGAACCTGTGCGAACCTGTGCAGACAAGTCCGGACCCGTAGTTTTTCTCTCTCAGAATAAGACATTTCTCACCAGAAATTGAACTTACATCCCAGCGCAATAAGTACCCTCAGACTCCCGCGGGCGTGTCGGAACGCGTAGTAAGCGCCAAATGGAGACAGCAACTGATGGCGGTGCGCGCCAACTGGCACTCATCCCTCTCCAATGATCTTCGATGTTTCTTTCCTATCGGTCTGCTGCTGCGGGCCTCGTTTCTTCACCTTTGACTGAACACGGGAGCTCTCAGTATTTACTTTGCATTTCTTATTGTCAATAAAGGTCCTTGCAAATTGTAATGCTCGTCATCTGCCTCATTCCTCCGTCGCTTTTGACCGCTCTCTGGCTATTTATCTGAGCTTTTATTACATGTGAACAAGATCTATTTTGACATGTGAGTCTATTCTAGTGGCTTCCAGAGGCCGTTTGCGCTCTTATTGGCGCATTTTGCGGAGCTCTAATCTCTTGGATGATAATAAACGTAGAGCATCATAAGCTCTTATAACGCCCAGTTTCTTATAAAAACCCAGCTATCTTGCAAGTCAAGGTCCCCTTATAAGATCCTATAATACCAAATCCTCTTATGGCCTTATAAGGCCTTACAACGCCTTGTAATAGAAATTACAAATTTCCGACAAATACGGCCTCGAAACTACGCCATATGAATTTGTACCAAGTAGCGAACAAAATTTTCTAATCTTCAGAGTGTTCAAGAGTGTTCAACATTGGCCATGGGGGGCAGCCCGCACCCCGAAGGTTCCAGATAATCACCCCAATCCGGAGCAATTCCTATTCTCGGGGAGCCGTTGTTCGGCGCCAGCCACGCGTCCGATATACCGAAATTATATGGCGCATACAAGGGAATACGCTGCGAAATCCGGCCATCACATACACGAATGTACTTGATATTCTTCTTCTGCTGAGCCGTTAGGGAATCGTACGACAGTTTTTCCATGTTGTGAACGATAGTATACTGCCTTGAAGAAAAGGAGTTCACAGTCAACGAAGAGCGGATCTACCTCCGCGGGACGTATCGATATCCGTGCATTCGCGTTGCCTCAAACCAAGCGGTGTCGGGGACCTTGCCGGATCTGCTTGCCACAGTTATGTTTTCCAGCTCCCAGGGGTCCCGGGATTTTGCGGTGCGATTAATCGAGAGACCCGGCCATGAAATCATCACCACTTTTTTCACCCGCCCATCAGGGTTGTACACCTCGCGGGATAAATTGATCTGGCGCAATGATGGCCATTGCCTGCGCGAGGTCATGAAGCGCAGTGGCGGCCGCGGTCGTCGTCGCCCGGGTGCACCCCAGAACGGGATTGGTGACCGTGGGGTGCAGCGGAGCGTGAGATGCAGCAACCTCCACCTGCGGAGGCAAACCAAAACGGGGCGATAGCGGTTATCATTGTCTGGCAACAATACCCACATTCAGCACAAAATCAGCAGAGTAATAGATTGCGCACCTCTAAATCTGGGCCGTGGGAGTACATAATTAGGGACATAAGCGACTATCCGCAACGATCTGAGTGCCGGGAAAGCCTCAGTGATCGCGTCGAGACCATCGATGGGATACACAAAGTGCAGTTCGAATGACGCAATGGCGTGAGACCCAATCTCGAGCAGTAACGAGGGGAGGTCCTTGATGTATCCCTCGTCTTCACCCCATGTCCAAGGGATCGTAGACATTGAGATGGGCTATCTCGCGGTCGCTGCTAAACGCGGGAAGTAGGTTGCTTGGGCAGGAGAGCGAGTTCAGCCTCGGGCACGACATTTGGTGGGAGACGCCGGGACCAGGTCGGCCATAGAACAGCGGGGGTACCCCAAACACCGCCAGTGGACCAATGGGGGTGCAGGGTTAAGCGCACGGAGTGCAGGGAAACACGACAGGGAGGATATGAACCGGTCCTCCGTGAGTTCCTTCAGGCCCGCGATGTGCAGGTCCAAAACTTCCAGTGCAGGGAGCTGAACACGGGACCGCATGAATGCCCTCGTCGAATGTGGCCGCACGAGATCGAGTACCCGCAAAACGGTGAGATCTAGGCACCTGAGCCAAAGCTCATCGTTGGGGAATACGTCATGGAAATCGTTTATAGAGGGAAAGATCTCGAGTATGAACGACCACATTTCGGACTGGCTGGAAATCCGAAAGGCAGGAGACCAGCGAGAGCGACAGGTTCGATTGTGAGATGCTCGAGCGATACCGGAAATCGTGTGGATGGTCATGCGAACATGATCGAACGAAAGGCCTCTGAGATGGGGGAATCGGGAGAGCGCTTCGCAGATTGCGGCGACATACGCCGGCGAGTTGGAGTGGCCCCCGACTATCGTACAAGTCTCCACAACCGACGCAATCGGGGGGGAAGCGTAGAATTCGATCTTCGATTTAAGTTGAGCGAAGGTTCTCTTCGGAGAATCGTTTGGGCATGGTGAAGATGAATGATCGGAAAAGTAAAGATTGGGCGATCCATCTGAGCTGTCGCGAGACGAGGGCTGTCGTGGCCAGGTCGCTAGCTTCCAGGTATGGCGTTATCTGCAGCCACACTTCCGGGGGAAGTACCCACAACAGGTTTTGAGACAGCAAGCCTGGAGAATCGGGCTTGGAGTCGGGACACCAGTTTGTCCATCGTCCTTCCGCCCTCGAGGTGATGATGGTTTGGGACAAAGGCAAGATGATTGGTATCAGATTACCCCGTTTGGATACTCGTGGGAGATCAGCGATCCTGCGATACAGCGTTGTTTGCCAATGTGGTATTGAGGGGGGTCCTACCCACCACCCATCAAAAACCGAAAACCGTCGTACGACCTCAATACCAACACCGGAGATCGGGCCAAATAAATCGCGACCACTATTTGACCAATACACGCTGTATTAGGTGAGTATTTGGCCAAATAAGGGTCAAATAGTGGTCGGCCGATATTTAGCCACTATACGTTGTATTGGCCAAATATTGGCCGGATATTGGAACGAATATTGGCCAGATATTGGCCGACGGTTTTTTGCTTAGGGCTGCCGCGCCATTTGATATTAATATTAATATATATTTTCCCTTCCCCACACTGTACGAATTTGACAAAAATAGGATTCATTGACTATCTACCACATGCAGTCTGGTCACGGTACATATACTTCGAGGCGTCGCTGGAGAGGGCGAGGCAAACGGCGCCGATCCAGCCATGCACGCCAAACTCGTGCGCAGACTTGCGCGTGAGGGAGTACTCGTCGAGGACACGGCTCAGCGCGCTGTCGGCGCCTTTGGCGAAGGTGAACTCGGGGTCTGCAGCGCTGAGGCGGCGGCGGAGGGTCGTCGCCGATCTACGCGCAGTGGGAAGAGGCGCAGGTCGAGGAGGCAATGTTTTGAGATGAGGACAATGTCCGCCAGGGAGCGCTCGCCGGCAGCCAGTATCAACGAGAGAGGTCCGAGGGCGTCGAGTCGATGGACACGGGGTTCGGGCAGGCGCTCGCAGAGCGGGAGAGTCGAGGGCGGCGATTTTGGGGCCAGATTAGCAGCGCGGAGCGGAGACGGCCCTGGACAGGTGCGGGTGCGTGCGACACCAAAGCGAGTAGAGACGTGGATGCTCTCGATGAGGTTGCGAGCGGTGGCGGCCAGGTCCGGTCTGAGAAGATAGGCAGTAAGTCAGATGATTCCAGTAGACGTGAGCGAGCGAGAAAGACGCACAGATAACCTCTTCTGTGAAAGCACAGCAACGGAGTATTTTAGTGTCTGGGCCAAAAGAACGGTCGGACACTGCAACAAGAGACCAAGATTGTTACTTACGGGGATTGAGCCTAGCGCGAGCATGAACGAGAACAGACACAGCTTGTGGCATTCTTGACCTAAAAGCAGAAAGGATCAGATGGATTCACGAAAGTGAGCGGGCGAGAACATACCTTTTTCAGCAGAGTACAACGATAACACCCGCGATCGAACTCTGGACGCGAATGTGTGAGAGGCACACACGGAGAATAAAAGTCAAGACACACCTCCACGCTTGCGCTTTGGAGCAGAGAGTCACTCGAGCTCGACACGCTGCTGCCGCTCCGCAGGGTCTTGTTTGCCAGCGGCTGTAGGACAGCCGAGAACATTATTCCTGGAGACATGAAGGTATGTCAGCTTGCCATCTCGTCATTTGAGGGAAAGAAAGAAGGGGGAGGTGGGAGGGAGGGAGGAGGGAGAGGAAGGCATTTCATCAGTCGTTGCTGGACGAGGGACGGCTCGAGGGAAGGGAGGGGAGGATGCCGTTCTTTGACCATCGCTAAGCGGAGGAAGGAGGAGGGGGGACGAGACAAAAAATAGAGGAGGTCGGCATTGACGACGCCGGGCGTGCGTCTGGACTCCGATGTCCTCGAGAGTTGCGGCGCGCGCAAGACCAACTGCGGTGGGGTCAGAAAGAGCCCCAGGCGAAGGGAATCGGACATACACTCACCTAGAACGAGGTGGAGTTTGGTCAGCTCTCGCAAACTCCACCAAGTCTCTTGCAAACTCCACCAGGTACCTGCTCGCATGATTTTGAGGTTTCCAGCGAGATTCCCATAAGAGATAGCATGCTGCAAGGTATAGAAAAAGCAGGAATGAATGATTGTTTTGAGCGTAAAGAAGGGCTTGAAACGGATGGGATATTGCATATGCGGGTGGAGAAGTGGTGTGCGGGAGGCCAGGATATAGATGAGGCGGTTTGAGCGGTTTCAGGGCACCAGCGTCCACGAGGGCCGAGATCTGGATGCCACGGTGAGAGGGGGAAGCAAGGAGGACGCGGTCACGCGCCGCATCACGCGCGTCTCTCTCTCACCGCGTCCTCGCTCTTGCTCTTTTCTTTGCCTATCCTTTATCACCAGCACCTCGTACTCGGCTTAACTTGAAATTAAATGTCTTCCAAACGTCCAAACTCCTTGAATTCACTTCAAAATGAGCCAAATCCCTTTGGTATGCGTACTATTACTGACCAATTGTTTGCTCGAGGAACTAACCACGGTATGCAGAATCTTCGCAGGCCGTAA
>JARKIC010002831.1:0-45981 GCA_029378375.1 Mycena olivaceomarginata | reverse complement strand
GAAGATGCTATCCGCAAACTTCACAAGACCGTCCGGGCCACTCGCTATGACGATCCTGTTGACCAGGACGCCTTCCTGACCGCTTCCGCCCATACTGTGGTACGTCCTCCTTATTTAGTTCCATAAATCATCCTTACAGCCTTTCCAGCTGCAATTCCGCCCTTTTATTTCATCCTTTGCCCAACTTCCCGAGTGTGTGTGAAACCGTTTTTGCTATCCGCAACCAAATGCAGGCCAACCAGCCTCGCCTCGGCGGTTCTCCTAGCAAGCTCTTCGCAACACTTCAAGATTTGCTGGCGAAATCGTCCGTCGCCGCCAGCTTATGCGTGATCGCAAGCGTGCTCAAACCGATCGTGTCCGCGCTGCTGAAGGAGTTGCTGCTCGCGCCGAACGCCGTGCCGCGCTTCAGTACTCCGAGAAACTTAACCAACGGGTGCGTCGTTCAGTCCTCTCCTGTGTTTTATTCTTATCCAATTTTCACAGGTCTTCTCCTGTTGAAGACGCCGTCTCCATTCCTTCCAGTGGAGACACTACCGATGTCGACGAGCCTTTGACTCCAGTTGAGGTACGTTTCGTTCGGACTCTTTTACCCAACTCTTTAAGAATTCATTCCAGAATTCTCGTGGCCCAGCCCGCGCCTGCGATTAATCCGAACGCCGCCATTCTCTTCATCCCAGGGTAAGTTCAGCTTCCGGTTCTCATCGTGCCATTTCACACCGCTCATAGTATGAATTTCCAGCTCTTTTGTCTCCCCTTTCCGAGCTCGAGGGCTTAATGATTAATAATCTCAGAATGGGAGGTCCCCCATCCGTCCCGGTACGTTCTTTTTCCCTAATTGAGTTTCTTTCGGGAATAATCCATTCCTCAGCGGGCCTCTCCGTTGTCACCTCCGCTATCCCTTCCGGACTCGTGCCGACATCGCCGCCGCTAAGCGTGTTCAACTTCCGCGCAAACGGTCGCGTTCACCCGCAGCCGGAGAAAACCGTTCCCCCGTTCGTTCGCGGCCGCGCCTTAACCCGCAATCCCGTACGTTTTCGTCTTTTATTCCCCAACTTTGGCTCACAATTTTCTAGCCGAATTCTCCGAGATCCGAAACACCCCTGCGCCGCTCGGACGTCGCGGTCCTGGTTCCCCGTCCGCTCGCTCCTGCCCACAGTCGTCTGCGGCCAAGCTACGTCGACGACTCGCCAACATTCAAGCCGAGATTCGCCGGCTCTCGTGCACGGAAAAACAAGTACGGTGGGAACTCCAATCCCTCCCGGAAGTCGGACCAGCACAATCGAAAGGTGTTCCTCGGTGAGTCCTCTTTATTTCACGTATCCGCTCCTTTCAACTGATCTTCTTAGAGCCCCTAAGCGCTGCTATTATTGCGCATCTGCCCACCATCTCGCTGCCATTTGCCCGACACGAGATTTGACTAAGTCTTTTCCTGGCTTGTACCCTTTAGCCACTTCCTGTATACCCATTTTGATACCCAATATTTATTTCTGAGTGCTGGTCACTCTGGTTTTATTTTTCGTGTGTGAAATTCCTTTTCTCCTGAGTCGAAATTATTATTATTCCTTCCTCTTCCGTGACATCGTATACGGTTTCTTCTCTCCTGGCCTTTCCAATCGACTCTTTGCGAGCCGTTCGAAGTCGGTCGCAGTCGAACTCCATCAAACTGCAAGTCTGTAACCCCGGACTTTTCTTCCTCTGGTTCGTCTTCTAGTTCATCCAGCGCGTTCCGTGATATATCAATTAATTCTTCGATCCTGGATCCAATGGCAAGTTTCCTCCGCTGCTCGTACGGTATAACTCTGAATCTCCCAATCTTCTTTTGCCAGACTGCACCGTTAAATTCACAAACGATGTAAGCACCACCTTTTGTCCTTCTAACCACGACTAATGGTCCCCACCATCGATCGCGGTTTCTCCCGCTCAAAGATCCTTCGTCGATGTATTCCTCACAAGTACGACGTCTCCTGGACCAAAGCAATAGTCTTTAATGACATGTTTGTATTTTTCAGCGTAGTCCCGCGCTGTTTTCTCCTTGATCGCCGCCATCCTGGCTCGCATTTCCTCAACATGTACCACATGTTTAGCAAGTGCCCGCGCTCGAAGTCCAACGAGTTCATCCGTCGAAATAATGTGATCTGGATATTCAGCAAGCCAGGTCGCTTCCGCAACATCGAGAGGTAAAATTGGGTGAGCTCCGCATACCGCGAAGTAAGGCGAACATCCCATTCCCCTTCTTGTTGTGATTCGGTCCGCCCATAATACCTGATGCAGGAAATAATACCACTGACTCAAGTTTCCACCCGTAGCTTTGTATAATGACTGCCGTAGGTCCCAATGACCTCGTTCGACAACTCCGTTCGATTGTGAATGGTAAGGTGAAATTTTGATGCCGGTAATCCCCGTTTTGACTTTAACCAGTCCATCGCAGCAATAAAAGGTGCGCCATTGTCTGTCATGATCCAGACCGGACAACCCCACCGACAGATAATATCCTCGAGCAAGAACATCCCAATGTTTTTGGCGGTCTGCTTGCGAAGTCCTCTCCCTTCGGCATATCTGGTAAGTGCGCACCGCGCGTCTGCAATAAAATTGCACCCATTTGATTTTTCACTCATATGCATTACATCCGAATGCACTTTCTGAAATACACTCGGTGTCGACGAGACCACTGGTGGCGCCTTCATAATGGCCAACTGCCGCTTCTGACAAAGGTGGCAGGTTTTCACATACCACCTTACATCTCCCTCTAAGTCCGGCCACCAAAACCTTCGCTCCAACAAAGACTTCGTCGCGAATGCCCCCCGATGCCCTAGTGCATCGTGTGCAGCACGCATCATATACATGCGGTGCTTCTTCCGTACCACGAGTAAGTGCATTCCATCATTTCCTCGACGGTACAACTTGTCCTCCTTAGAAATGAAGAACCTTGAGGCATAGCGGATGAACCGCTGGTACTTGGAATCTTCCTCCATTCCAAGCGGCCGTGTTAAGGTATCCTTCAACCACTCATATTACCAGGATACCAGTTTCTCATCTTTATCCCTTGCTCCCGCACTCCTGTGCTCTTCGTCATAGGGCTCTCGCTCGACCGCATTATTACGCAACTTCTCATCCTGGAAGTAAGCCTTCCTCTGTGGCTGCAATCTGCACATACACCGGTATAACTAACCCCTTCAGCAGGCATATGCCTTCCTCACCGATTCTGAGACCAGCTGCTCCTCGCAGCGCGCCATGCTTAGTTCCTTATCGAAATCCCTCGATGCTAAGCGCAAAACTTTCAACTTCTTGTAAGTATCCTCCACGCGTGTCGATCTCATTCTTGAATTCATTGAACTCTAATGGCTGCTCCGCGAAATAATCCCATTCTGGGTGTACTGCTGGCGGCCCATTCGCCTCATTATCCGGTTCTTCCTCCGGCCAAACTTCATCCCCGAGCTGTGCCTCGCGCCTGGATAATCCATCCGGCGGGAAGTTCGCTCCTTTCGTGTGTTTCAAGGTAAACTTGAACATGAGTATTTGTTCAATCCACCGATTGATTGTTGCATTAGGTCCCATCCCAGGGTTGTTTAACATCCCTTGGATGTACTTCGCATCCATCTCGACCACCAACCGTCGGCAACCAAGAAGCCAATACTGCATGGCTTCCAGCGCCCTCTTCAAACCATACAACTCTCTCTTCGGCTGAGAGAATTCCGCCTCGCGCCTGTTCAACGTGATCGAGGCGAATTTTGCGTAGTATCTTTTGTTGGATCGTTCGGGTCTGTCTGATAAACTTGAATTCCAACAGCCATCCAGGAAGTTTCCCACCGCCAAGACGATGTCAGAATCCCAATCGTAATTCAGTGGCTTCAGAGATGGTGCGTTTGCGACAGCTTCCTTTAGCTTGTGCATAGCTAATTCTGCTCATCGCCCCATTGAAACTCCACATCCTTTCGAGTTAATTTTTGGATAGCCCGCGCCAGCAAAGCGTAGCCCTTGATGAACATCCGCAAGACTCCCACAGTCCCGAGGAAGCGACGTACATCCGAGACGTCCTTCAATGCTCCCCATCTCGTGATAACCCCAATTCTATCGGTGTCAGGCTTCCGCCCTTCGAATGAACAGAGATGCCCCACGACGTGGAACTCTCCTGCGCACAAGACCGATTTTGCACCCGAAAAAGGTACCTCCACAGTATCTCATTCGCTGAATGACCCGGTTCAAAGTTTTCAAAGTGCTCCCATATGAAGCGCCGAATCCCTGGATTGCCTCGAATGGTCTCGCAAGTACCATCAGCCAGTTCATATCTTGTTCCAGGTCCCCGAATCGGTAACGTCATCAATATATGGCATCGTTACATGCGGTATCTCATCTCGCAAGATGTAAGTCACATCATCATGGAATATTGGCACGCTGTTCGTCCAACCCTGCGGCAGTTTTACTAGCCGCAGCGCCCCAAACGGTGTCCTGGAAAGTCGTAAAGTCCCGCGACTTTTCAGCTATATCCTGATGATCGTAACCTGAAAACAGGTCCAGGCATCCACCACATGCGCGTCCCGCAAAGTGGTTCGCCAGTTCCTCCGTCGCTGGAGGTACTCCCGAATGCGCAATGGTTACCGCATTTAATGGCTCCAAGGCATGTACCAGCCTTATACTTTTCCCGTCCTTCTTTAACACTCCGAAGAACTTGCTGCGATACGAAGCATTTGACGCTTCATAGACGCCCGCATCGAGTCTCTTCTTAATTATTTTGCAGAATTCTTCCAGTTGGCCGCGTGGGATCGGTATACTCCTTTCAACCCACATTTCGTGCTCCACCACAGGAAATTCGACGGGCGGGAAGAAGTCGTGTCTGAAGTTCCCCGCTCCTCGTCATTCCAAGCGAACGCCTGCTCGTGATTTCCAACCAATTCATGCATCAACTTCAATTCTTCGGGCTGCAAGAATCCAGCATGCCGCCCTTCCATCTCCTCTTTACGCTCAGTCGTATACCGGCCCTTTGGAACGAACTCCTTCGGTTGTGGATTCAACGTAGGCATTCTTTCCAACGGATTCCCTTTTATCTCACGCCTGATTCTATACTGATCAGGTAGCTCCGTATAAACCGGCCGGACTTTAAGTCCAACGGGTTTATATTTCTTTCCAGCAAATACAGATACTGGCTCCGCCGTAGACCGTTCTTCCAACGATCCCATTGGGCAGATATAGTCTATAGTTTGACAACACGCGCACCGCACTTCCGCCTCCACATTGTGCCAAGCACGAGTATCCCACTCGTTCCGTTTCCCGCGGTAAGCCTTCTCTTCACCTCCCTCTGGAATTGACCCTTTCAAGATGTTCGCAAACACCTTGTGCGGAACCCCTTCCACTTCTTCAATTTCCTGACTCCGGAATTTCCCAAATAATTCCGCCGCTGGTACGTCTTCTTCCTTATTAAACACGTCCTCCGATGCAGCAATGTACGCCTCAATGATCTTTTCTGCAGTCATCGTACCGCCCCTTGGTCGGTATGTCTGCTCAATGCGTATCTCCTGATTCTCATCAAATCCAACCAGGATCGCTAGCTCTTCTCCTTGACCCGGCTGTGTCGAAGCCCAACGAAAATCCCGAGTCGGCACATCTTGTTTATTACTCGACTGTTCAGTCGGTAATTTCTTCTCCCCAACATCCTTGGTCCTATCGTAAGTCGGCACAGTCCATGCCTTTCCCGTATTTGGGTCCGTCAACGTTAACAGCTGATTCCCATCCCCGTGGTCCGTTCGACTTCTCGTCAAGACATCAAATGGCCGCCCAAGCAAAATCTTGTATGCCGGATTGCGAATAACATGAACCTGAAGGTAGATTTTCAAGTCGCCCCATCTGAAACCAACATTCCTCGCTAATCCCATGGACTTCTCCAGTTGACCGTTTGCGCTTTGCATGAAAATATTGATCGTGGGATCCCAGACCAAACCACAAACTCTTGCTTGTTCCAAGGATATCGATACGATTTGCGAGCCCGAATCGAGTACGCACTCGATCGGCCCCTGGCTGTTGACGTACGGGAACGTAACCCGTAAAGGTACGGAATCCCGTGCCACATAGATCTGCTGAGGGTTTTCTCCATCGCTTAATCCCTCCAGGTACTGCAAATAAGGATCTTGTGCTATTACTGAGCCGGCTGGTATCCCTTCCAGCCCTACCGTAGTCACGAAGACTCCTTGTACTTCAGGTAAGTCTCCCATCTCTACCGCGTTGATCATAAGTTGACTATCCAGTGTAACTTGATCCGCCACCGCTTGGTGTTCTACCTCCAACGCCTCGGTCGGGAGAGCTAGCTCCCGATCCTTAGCTTGCTCCTTTACCGGCTGCCTTATCTGGGTGAGCCGTAATTTTTCTCCTTCTCTTAGGTCTTTGCTCATTCCGAACAAATCCCCAAGCCGGACCGTAACCTCGGTATCGTTGATGCGTTCCAACATCTCCTCCGCAAGTCCTTCCCGCTGAATCGGAGCTTTAACTCATACGATTTCCGTGTTTCTTCCAGATACCGCCGTTCTGTATTGCTTTCGGACGCCGGCGGAGTTCGAGCCCCAGCGCCTACTGCCTTAACAAATCGGTACGGTAGTTCCTGCCGTCCGTTCCCATTTCTCTTGAGCCTGATTTTGTGGCTTAATCCCCTCCAGAGGTTTCGTGTTCACTGGCTTAGGCCGTGCCTCCATCCTCGGGGACTTCAAAATCCTGCTCGGGTGGCTCGGAAAACGCCTCGCTCTTGATTTACTCCGTGTCTGCACATACTGTTCCTGCGCCTGATTCCCCATCTTCATCATGTTGAAGAAGGTACGCCCTAATTCTTCCATATTCATCGTTGGTGCCGGCGCTGCCCGATTTACAGGAGCGGGTGCTTGAGCTCCCGTTGTAATCTGGTTCAACTTTACTCGCAAGGTGCGTACTTCATCACGCAGCGTATCGAACTCGTCCTCGGATGATCCTCCATAGAACGATTCATTAAAGTGCTGCCCAACGGCGCTCTTCCTCTGCCAGTACTCCTCAACTCGAACCGAGGCTGGACCCTTGCCTCTTGGAATATAGTTCCCATCTCCCAGCTTCTGCTGTCCGTCTTCCACAACGATCCAACCTTTGTGGATGTGGCCCGCTTTAACCGCACACTCCTTCGAGAAGTGATCCTGGCCATCACAGTAATAACAGCTGTTCTTCTGCATCTGTCCACCGTATCCACGGTTGAACTGACGCTCTTGCCCGTACGAATTTGGTGCGTTGTTGCGATTACCCGAATCGCGCTGCTCATTGTCCGTGCCCGAGCTCCGTGAGCTTTGGAACGCTTTTAGGAGCTCCTCATGCGCCGCCTTCGACTGCTTCTGCGCCACAACCAGCGCATCCCGCAAGCCCGAGAGCTCTCCACCGAGCTCTTCAATTCGTGCGTCCCTTCTTTCAATCTTCACCGTTGGGAACCGGTCCGAACGTTTGATCTCAGGTCCATCATCTTCTCCCCAAGTCATCTCGGTACCACCCGTATTCGCCAACCTCTCCGCCATCTTGATCAATTCTTCAAGTAGGATCGGATCCTCCTTCCGGTGATCCACAGTGTTCTGCGGGGGTGCAGGTGCGTTATTCGCGCCCAATAAATCCTCCTTGATTAAATTGCGAGTATTGATCGCCACCTTCAACGACTCGGCGAATCCACGCTCGAGCGCGTCGAGGTACCGCCGACACGCCTCCTTATTCAAGATGATCGCCGGCGCCTGGCTGAGCTCACCACTAGCGCCTTGTAGCGCATCCCAAATCGCTTCAAACGTCCTTCCTCGGAGCGCCGAATACCGCGATTCTCCTCACACAGCTTCTCCAATTCCTCGAGGGTCCCATCCAACTCCTCCTTCATCTCCGGGTACGCTTTCAAGATCGCCTTCTTGTAATCCGCGTACGAGTGCGCCGCAGCATACTCCGTCAACGCCCTCCAAATCTCCCTCTTCTTCGCCGGAAGATACCCCGTAAGCAACCGCTTCTTCTCTTCATCGTCATTAATTTGCGCCAGCGCAATAATGTCGTCCACCTGCTCGATAAATCGCGTAGGTCATCTTTATCCTCCGTGGTGAACTTCGGTACGTTGGTCTCCCAAGGCCTCGGTACTTTGAAGCTCGCCACATTATTCCCCGTAGGTACAGCCGCCATCGTCGCGTCTGGTGTAACTGGTCGAAGTTGAAATAAAACGTTTGATTCGTCCCAGCCGAATGTTACGTCCAATAAAGATTCCTCCACGAAAGGTAATTCGTCCTGCGAATTATCTTCCCAATCAACAGTCCCGGCGTCGCCTGCGATGCCTGAAGTGCTTTCCTCCGTTCTTCTTCTGTCTCGGTACGCCGCAGTCTGCGCGCGCACTAATTCCCGTAGCTCGTTCCTCGCTGTGTCCGCAGGTGTGCACCTACGTCCGCCGCCAGAAATGTTGTAAGTTGTAGTCCAAAGACCGTGACCAGCACAGCCGTTTAGTGATTATCTGAATGAACCCCCTCGCGGTGGGCTCCAGATGAAAGGTTCGAAGTCGGTGGTGGCGTGAAAAGTTCTACCAGAGAACTTTAACAACAACAACCAAAAACAAAACTCCGTATCTTGTGTGTATGTGTTCGGGGGTTCGCGTGGAAGAAACCACGAATGCGAATTCAAATAATCAAAGCGGCTCGAGTGTGAGCGAAGTGAAGGGAAGTTTAAAAATCAAAGTGTCCGTAGCGTATTTGTTCAATAAAGTCCCGTTCCGCTAAGCGTTCCCGTTAAATCCGTTCCGTTAAATTCCGTAGTGTTCCGTTATCGTTCCGTTAAGCCGTAGAGTCCCGTTTAGAGCCAAACAAATCACAGGTGGGTACCTGGGCGAGGTGTATTCTTTTTCTACAATTTTACAGGGCCCCTTTTATACTCCTATTATTTGTCTTTTACAAATAGCCGTCTACCCTGCAACTTCAACACCCAATTCCTTTGTTGCTAAGTAGACATTCCCCTTTTATCGGTAAACCCTTCCTGTTTATCCTGACTTGTTGGTTGAATTTCTATGAAACACCAACATTTCTCTTAATGCCGTATCTTGAAACAATGGATCCTCATTGTTCAACAGGCATTGGACCAGTATCCCCTTGTTCCTGGCACTGCCAGCCCATTACCAAGGCGAAGGAACACTAAGACACACCCTTGACACGTATACGACGCGCCTGCGACGCGTTTGAACGTGAACAATGCTACCATCACGTGATCACAGACCATTGTTCCTTGTTCGAGGCGCCTCCGGTCTACCGTCCCCGTTGCCGCTCCCATTGCTCCTAGGCTGTGCATAGCTGTGTATGGCTATGCCCGGCCACATATAGTATAGGTGCGTACGCCGTTGCTCCTTATTTCTCCGGTTTTGACTTCTCCTTCAAATCCCACTGACATATCGTCACTTTTCATGTTCAAAATCTGGAAACTCGAAAATTTCCTCCATCCTGGGGTTTTCACGCATCCTACGTTTGCCCATCCATTACCAGAACCTAGGGAAACTTCTTCCGCAGAAATGAACAATGCGCTCCAGCTAACCCCCCGGTTGTTGTCGTTCCCCCCCCGGTGGTCGCCGGTGGGGCCCCTAACACGGGGCCCGCACCCATGGACATAGACCGGGTGGTCAGCAAGGAGCCGGTTCCTCGGTGCTACCGGTGTGGGGAGGTTGGGCACATGGCCCATAACTGCACTACCCAAGGACCCACCAATCCTCAATTCCGGGCTTTGATCACGGAGATGATGGAAGAACACCTTGGAAAGGAGCATTTCCTGAAGAATCTGAGTGAGGACTAGGCCCTCAGATTCTCGTATACCCCCCCACACCTGTAACGACTTCGAACAATTCATTCTCTGCTTTGACTATCGAAGAACCCGTTGTGGAGGAAGACACAGTGGATATGGAAGGAGAGGGAGCGAGGACTCCCCCTCTATTTGAAGAAGAGAGGGAGCAAGCCGTTTCTCCCACTGACTCTAAGCGAAGGGGAAAGAAACCCCAGAAGCCCGAGCAGGAGAAAGCGAAATGGCGCAGACTCCCCCTCGGAAGTGCACGTCAGGTTGCAACCTGAGTGCAGGCACATGAATGGAAGGCACGGGAAATCATCATGAAGTGGACTCACCCGGCCCGGAGACAAGAGGTGGACGACGAAATGGTAGAGGGAGTCTGGACAGCTTACTTCCCTGATGCCCTGGGTATACTGGACAACTTGAAAGAGCCGCTGAATGATGTGCTCCGAACTAAACCCAAACAACACACTTATCACCCAAATACAACCCAAGTCTTTCCGGAATAAGCAGTGACACCTACAGAAATAAGACTAGGATCGGAAATAGGCCGATCAGCGAGCGCAAGAGCCAAGATTCAGACGAGTGGTAGTCCCTTTACAGGTCCTAACAAGGTTGAAGGGAAGGTATATGTTTCCTATAGGAAGATGAACCTTCACTACAAGATATCACCAGGAATTGGCCTGGAGCGATAATTGAGCGGTGGAAATAAGATGGTTTTAAAGCTTCGCAGCTTATGAGACAGCAAGTGTTGAGAGTGGTGGTGGTGGTGTCGTCCAACAACGTGTAAGAGACCTCGGATAGGCCGACAATATAACAATGCCAAACAATAGAGACCCGTAGCTTATTTCCCAAGTGCCGATGATGATAGCTGATGACGATGACGGTAGCTGATGATGAAACACAATTTGATTCCCAGATGCTAGATAGCCTCAATCACGTCCAAGACGTTTCCGATACCCTATTCCTTATTCCAACCTAAGGTTTCCCGGTGTTAAAGTCCAACGACAATACACACTGAGCCAACCCCAGAAATAGCCCAATCGCAAGTGTTCAGCCTACTAATACACGGGTGATTCTGTACCCTACTCGAGATAATGTCCTGACTACTTATACAAACCCCGAAATCATATGCAAGTCCCAGAACGAAATAGAAATTAGTAAAATCGCCCGAGTTCCCCTTCCACAGCCGTTTATCCGTTGGAAGGACTCCCGCGAGTGTATTGCCATTGGCTGGTGCACAGGACGATTGTGATGTCCGTTTGTGCGGCATTGGTCAGCCTAGGGGTTTGAAACCCTCAGTCTCTTGGCTGACTGATACCGAGTTGTTCGCCCTATTTCCCGTTGTCCCTGGTCCTCTCCCGCCATCACTGACCATCGGGTAATGTTCCCCTGGCCTCCAGCTCCTCGTAGATACCTCTAGTGAGACTTGTTCCAGAAAGGGTTCTTATTTCCCCAACTCCGTCTGCTCGGAATAAGAACAATCCCATCAGATCTCCTTAGCCGACCTTCGCTAGTCCCGGAACTTCACCGGAATGCATATCCCTGGGCCTTGACGTCTATCACATGGAAGGCGCACGGCCTATTGGTGCAGAAATAAGACTATTCCCGCATGCCCTTGTCATCAGTATGTCCAGTCCATTCCATCGTGTGGGAATAAGACCAGAAATAGTCTCTAAAGAGGTTTGTGGGCTACACATTCCTCTACAGTTTTCGAGGCGAGCACTGTCGGTCTGCAGGGTAGTTCCCTACCCCTTGTACCCATTACCCTGTGATCAAAACCCATCTGGCTATACTGAGACCGTATACCAGTCCTTAGAAATAAGCCTATACTGTAATCCGACTATTCCTGAAACGCGCAAAATGTGTGGTGTTTAGGTATAGACGGATTCCAGACAGTTCACCGCCTCAGTATATTCAGGCCACTGGGAACTCCATGATGGTTCCAATGACCCTCGAAGGACTGAATAACCTCAAAGGTTATACAGTGGTCGGGTTGCTGGACAGTGGGGCCACCAACAGATTTATCAGTCAACGGTTTGTCGATGAACATGGACTCGAGGTGGAACCCCTGGCTGGATATGGCAGTTCCGGTTTACAATGCAGACAGTTCTCTGAACAAGGGGGGACACATCATTCACATTGCGTGCATATGTCTCCAAATGCAGGACCATGCCGAAATATTCTGTTTCGCAGTAACGGATACCGGGAAGAGTGACATAATAATTGGGTTCAACTGGTTGAAGCAACACAACCCAGAGATCAACTGGCAAAAGCAGACCATCTGGTTCTCCATGCCTCCTTCCTCGATTTTTTACAGGACGAGAAGTGATCAAAGAGATTCTTTGTGAATGACCTTCAGCATAGGAAGAACTTGGCTTGCCGCATCCTGGAGGCATTTTCGAACGTGGATGGGCCTGAGAGTACTCACCGTGCTAAAATATTGCGGTAAATACATGAAATTCTCTCTTTATTGACATTGACCAGTTTTCATTGCAGATACTATGAACATGGTCTCTTTCAAATTTCTGGCCAGCCCTCTCCCGACCTTTTGGAGCTGGCCTCCACTTTCATGCCAGATTATCTGTTTGGCTGGAAGTCTGACCATAAAGTGATTGACATAGTCTTGCAATGGTTGAAGGTATATTTTCTCACTATCCTATAGCCATGTGTAATGTTTGGCTTCATCAGAAAAGCACAGAGGCGGTACCCGAAACTCTCATTCAGCGCTGGGAGGACTACTCATTCATGCTCGACTGCCAGCATTGGTGGTCTGAGCATGACCCACCGGCAACCCAATTCACAGCGACAACAGACCCAGAATATTCGACAGGGGATAATATCCCTTGTCACTCCTCAACTTATTAAGATCCTCTGGGCATTCAAAATCCCAAAGATCGCCATCAGGAGCATTCCATGTTGTTCAATAGTTCGTCAACTATTAGGTCTACTGTGGGATGAAGCGAGGATCGCCATCTGTTATTTACGCAAAAATACAGCGCCCAGTCCGGGTAAGCGACCTGGCGGCCCTGGGGGCGGTGAACTAGCAAAGGAAGTTTACACAATTCTCCCATCGTATTTCCCGAAGCAATTTGTCAAATGAAACGGGAACTTGCTTGCAATGTCATGCACTTTGTGAAGGAAACACAAGATTGCTGGTACTCAGGATACTCTTCTCTGACAAAGAACATCTCAGGTGAGAACATTGGACAACCTCAAGCACACGAATTTATCAAAGTTCACTAGTTGGCCGAATAAGCACTGGGATATATGCTTGAGATGGTGTCCGCCTTATCCGGAGCTTGTGCCGGCTCTGCATCAATTGGAACCCTCATTGAACCAAGAAATATCTCCTTTAACACCAGAAAACTTGCATAACACCTTACAATGGCTCAAAGTACATGTTTTGTCCGCTTTTGTCTCTTATTAACTCTCAATCTTTCCAGACATTCCCAAAACCTCCGCCCGACTTACTGACTTTGGTTGAAAGTTCCTTCGAATGGAATAATCCCGAGGAATACCGCTCACGCAGCAATTCAAAGCAATCTCCGTACACAAAATCAAGCCTTAAATCTTGTAAATCTAACCAATATCCGTATGTTGGGGCACTTGGGATATGGATTTTACACTTTCGAGTATGTGGTGGAGCGCTGGAAGAGCTGGGAAAAGAAGTTTGAGGCGGTATTCCCTTCATAGTTCGGAGACAAGGGTCTTGCACATCGATTGGCCATATAATAGGCTTCATGTTCTCTGTATTTATGATGGTTGAATGAATTTGCCGGGATTTGTATATTGGTGGCACGGAAAGAGGGTCTGCACACTGATCTCTTCAGCTCACCCCTTGCGCTGGGTGTAGGAAAGATCCTGCATTTTACTTACTCAGCCCCCGAGGGAAACGAAATTACACACGCCGATCCACAGGCATTGTAGGACTGGGTAGGTGTTGCTAGAACTAGCGATGCCGTTCCAGAGGACGAAAACTCACTAAAACCCTAGAATGCCACCAGATCCAATTATCTGGCACATCAGGACACCGTCCCATGTGTGTAATACTTTCCTTATATCTAATGCTCTGTTTCCATATCGCGACCTATCTGTTAGCAATTGATCCATTTTCAATTGCATGTTCATGCAACTCACACATCTGTTGTGAATCCCAGTTTCAGTGTGTTTACAGCTGCCAACAACTTGTTCTTTTCTTACTTTCCAAATTAGGTATGCAGATTATTCGTTCTTTAACGAGACGGTAGAAAGGCTGTGCTCTTTCCCCTTATATCCATGCTCCTTCTCGCTTTCTCTGCCTTTCTTCCAGGGTTAACTCCTTTGGATTTTTTTTCTTTTCCATGCTGCCTCAGACCAATTGAACCCATGATCAACCATGTGCAAGAGTTCTATTCCCTATTCCTTCCAAACCGCGCACCGACTGTGAACCGTTACGGACAATCTACCGTTTCTTGATCGAAATCAACGGCTTTCGTTGCATATCTTTGGTTCATCTCTTTTTAGACTATCTCCTTGCTCTCAGCTCTGTCGGACTCTTCACCGGTATCGAATGGCATGGCACATGACCCTTGACATGACCGCAGTTTGCTCGATCTGCACAACCATTCCCACAGAGCCCACAATTCCAGATCTTCAAAGCTGTAAAGTCAAACCCAAATTCGGAATGTTCAGCAGCAACGGAGCCTTTGGTCCGTCCAACTAGTAGATTACCTGAGCCTCCCCGTTAACCCAATCTGTGCGATCTCTCCCACCGATGAAACGATCCTCAGGCTGGGAACTGCGGAACTAAACCCTGATTGGGTACTTGAGGAGAAGAGGCACAGCAACACCCTTTGGCGCTTCACGCTGCGGCCACGCACATCTTTCCCATAAAAGGCCAGGGTACTAGATGCGCTTCGCATTTCCTCCCCTCACCCCTGCTCATCTGTGACCTTGATACCGATCCCTGGAGTGTCTTCAAGCCTCACTCAAAGCGTATCGTGGACTTGAAATTGGCCTCAAGCGACTGCAAATTACACTTACACTGTGTCTGGTTGCTGGCTCCTCAATGCCGTTTGGCCTGATCTTGCCGTTTTCCAAAGACTCTTCAATGATGTTCAATCCATGCCATTGAAATCTGTTGCTGCTCTCAGCTCTGCATCCTTCAACATAGAAGACGCTTGAACCCATTTCCTGCGTCAACTGTGGCACCTGCAAGACAGATGCTCATTCAATGTATTTGATGGTGAAAATCTCCTGCCGAGCAGTATCCCATTGGATCCAGGTTCAAGCTCCACTAGCGCGCCTGTGTGGTTCAAGGGTCTTACCGATTCGTGTGAGTAATATATCCTGAGCTCGAACTGTCTGACTCGTGGTCTATTATATGCGACTGCGCGACGAAATACTTCGACTCAAAAACCAAGGTTTACACTGTCGCCACCTTTCTTCCGAAGACGCAGCACTCCATCCTCTTATCGAACGACTCCACGCCTTCATTTAGTATAGCCTGACACCTCGTACCCCCATTCGACAATACGCCAGCCTATATCCTCACCACAACATGTTGTAATATCTCTTTGCTATGCTATTGGCTTAAAACTTTTATCTCAACAACTCACAAGCAAAGGCTCTGAGTGCCACCGGGGGCAAAGACCGGCGCATATGGGAACCATATGTGTTAGTGTCACCCCCGAAAACAAAGGTGCAACAAACGTAATTGACACATTCCACGATCCGTGCATATGGGAACCATATGCGTTTAACGCATATGGTTTCATATGTGTCGGTTATTGCCCCCGGTGTGCATCGCCCAAACAAGTTAACTGTTTTATTTTAAGTTCTAATGCGATTTTCGATCCCACTTAATTCCTCATCTGCCGGAGCGAAGCGAAGGCTTATCTTGTTCAGATACTATAATTCGAAAGAGTCTCGAGACACGCCACATCTTGCCTGCCTCTTGAGTTTTTAATAGTGTGACATTGGTCAAGACCGCGGCAGAGGTTTCAGAAGATGGTCCAAACAGCAGGCAGAAACGTCGAGGGAAGCTCGATAAAAGAAGAGAAGTTGGAGTTGGAGTGTGCCGAACGCTCTCGAATGTATGTAAGAAAATCGCAGAAAAAACCCAGGAAAAATATTGAGAACAGTAATCGCCCGCTCTCGGTCACCCTAGCCCTCTCAAGTGGACGCAGCACGCAATAAGCCTTCTTCGAGCGTATTTGAATTATGGCGGCAGTAGAAGGCAAGAAGAGCATCTGCCATCAAAACATTCGCAAACAACGCGTTGTCGCGCCTTTGTTGCTTCTCGGATTGCAAGGTGACAGGTAAATGAATCGACGCTCATATACTGTAGAATTTCATTCAATTCGGCACGGGTTGTGACCCGTGACCCAAAATACCAATTCGGCACTTCGGCAACCAACCAATTTTGGCGTGACACCTCCAAAATTCGGCATTCAAGACGAAAAATTTCGAAAAATTCTGCCTTTTTCGCACCTCCAAGGGAGATTTGGCCCCAATGTCCCGCATTTTACATTCGGCACTGGGCGCTGTGACCCGTGACCGAGACCAAAATTCATCGCGGCACAGGGGGTGCGTGACGCGTGATCGCCGAATTGAATGAAATTGTACAGTAACCCCGTGCTCACTTCCCTTCTTCGTCTTTTCCTTCAATGCCCGCCATGCACTCCCCTCGTCGTCCAAGTCGTCGTCGACGTCGCCCGCCCGCCTCCCGCCCTTCAGCCTCGCCGAGTTCCGCGCCCTCGTCTCCGCCGCCCTCGACTCCGACGCCCCCGCCCCGCCGCTTGCGCGCTCCCGCCGCACATCGACGAGCCACCCGGCCCTGCAGCGCAAAAAGTCCGTGCAGAACCTGCACGCCGCCGCCAGCTCCTCCCGCGTGCGCTTGATGCTCGGCAAGCTCAAGAAGCGCGCGGCGGCGCTCATCGTGCGGCGGCGGCGGCTCTCCCTTCCAATTTCCGCTTCCACTTCGTCCAAGGCCGCGCCCAGCGTCGACTCGGCGCTTTTCAGGCCGTACCTCCCCCTCGCGGCGCAATATGAGCGCGCCTCTACCTCCGCCCCGCTCGCATTCACCTGCGCCCCGGCCCTCGCCCACCGCCTCCTCCTTCTCCGCGACCAGCTCCCTCTCGCACTCCTCCCGCTACTCCAGCGCCGATCGCCCGTACTCGTTCATCCCTGCCTCCACCGTGGCGGACCCCGCGCTCAATGGGGAGGGCGTATACGAGGACACGGACCCGTTCGCGAAGGGCGCGGTGAGGGTGGTGCATCGGAGCTGCGAGGCGCTGCCGAGCACGTATTCGTATCACTCCGCCAACATCTACGCCAGCTATGCCGCTAGCCCCCGAGTACTCCGCACGGGGCGAGGCCGGCGCGTCCCCATCGCGCCGCTCACGCGCGCGCGCGAGGGAGCTGGACGTCGAGCTGAGAGAGCTGAGCGGGGAGGTCGAGTTCGCGCCGACGCAGTTCGGTGGAGAGAACGAGGAGCAGGAAGAGCAGGAAATAGACGACTCGGGCATCTTCCTCGCCGAAGAGTTCGTCCCCGCGCGCAGCTCCACGCCTCCCCCGTCGTCCCCGTCCTCTGCCGCTTACTCCCCGGATGGCTCCTCATCTTCGCCGCAACGCGCCGCAGGCCTCGCGCGCGCCCCCACCCCCGCCCGAACGTACTCCATCGCCGCCGCCCCGTCCCGTCACGGCCGCAATGCAAGGGCGCGCGCGCGCCCGGGCTCGCCCTTCCCTTTGAGCCGCTCGTTGTCGGCGTCGGCGGGAGCGGCGGGAGCGGTGATGCAGGGGGACTACGTGCGCTGACTCCTCCCCCTCCCGCCCTCGCTGCATTCGCACTCTACTCCCCTTGCTCCGCCCCGCCCCGCATGCTGCCTGAAGTGCAACACCTGCTGAACGCTAAACCCACTCGCTAGATCGCCGACCTAATTATCTTGTACATACGATCCTTCTTGCCCCAACCCAACTGTAACCGTAGACGTTCTTGTACGCTCCTTCCTCGCCTTGCCTTGCCTTGCCTTGCTCAACGCTCTTTGGAATCGTTCGCCTGTACCCCCATACACTGCCGGATAATTCGTATTTTACAGAATAATGTTAATACTAGTAGTGTACTTATAATTATCCTTGAACTTTGAACAAATTGAACTTGATGCCGTTCGATGTTGTTCCGAATCGAGCTCTGCCGGACCCACCTTTGCATCCCAACTCTAGATCTTCCGCGCCGCCCTCGAAATCCCAACGAACGAGGACAAAACAAAAAACCAAAAAATCAAAAATCAAATTCAAACCGGGAATGCACGGGGAGTCGAACCCCGTCCACCGTTCAATCTTGGACAAAGCGCACTGATTCGGTGGGTGTACTATTCTAGCCCCTGATGTGTCCGTGCACCCCGAAGTGGAAGTTTTGGGAATCCCGGTCGCAAATCTGGATAGGGCGCTTGGAAAAAATAGTATGTGGTGGTCATGCATAGTAGTTGTCTCCTCCCCAAAATTTAGATTTATTGCGCCAGGAATGAGGGTTCCAGAAAATCAGGATGCCCGAATAAGCCGGTTTTGGATCAAAACCGATTCCACTTCCCCGATATCTCTTCGTCTAGACCATGGATTCCCCCAAAGAAATTTCCCCGGAATTCTGAATGTGTTTCAAGTCGTTTCAGAGACTCAGCTTGAGTGGAAGGGAAAAAGTGTATGCAGCATAAAGCAATGATGTCGATTCCACATCAGGGGTCAAAAGTGGCATCAAAACCGGCATCGTCGTACCAATAGCTCTCATTCCTCAAATAATCTATAAACTCTGCAAGTCATGTATCATGAGTTAATGTATGTCCCAGAGCAAAATCCAGCCAAAAAGATTAAATTTTGCGAGAGGTACGGCTCGCCATCAAATCCGTGGACACATCAGGGGCTAGAATAGTACCGCACACAACCGGGGCTTGCTGCATGTATTCTTGACCCTGTATCACGAGGCGTAAGGGATACGGTAATATCAACCAAAAAACAAAGAAACAAAGATGATCTGGCCAGCTGCATGCACCGGTTGGGAGTCGAACCCCGTCCACCACTCAAGTTGTACGCGAGTTTTGTAATTGATCTGGTGGGTGTACCGTACACGACCGGCGCGTTCCGCGTATACGTATATCCTTGACGCTGTACAAGTTGAACAGTACAACGAAAGCGTGGGTGCGCATGCAATAATGAGTCTCAACCAAAAAACAACGAGAGGAGATGATGCACCGGCGGGGAGTCGAACCCCGTCCACCACTGAATTTGAGGGCACTTTGGCCACATGCTATGGTGGGTGTTCCGTACACGACCGGTGCGTTCTATACCTACTCTCGACCCGTTAGGCGTATGGAGTTTCTTCTGGATTTTATTTGCGAGTACTCTCGACTGAAAAAAAAACTTGTCGGCACCATCCGTATATGCACTGGTGGGGAGACGAACCCCGTCCACTGTTCGATCCAACAAATTCTGCCTTACTGATTCGGTGGGTGCACCGTACACAACCGGTGCGTTCTAAACCTACTCTCGACCTCCTACATATGTACGAAAGATTTTGGGGTGGGTGCAAGGTGTGTGATTATTCCGAAAGGAAAATTGAACATTCAATGGGATTTCTCCGTCACCTGCTCTTCCTTCTCTCCTTCTTGGATTTCACATATTTCCTGGAAAGAAATTGCGGATAAAAAGATTTTCTTGATGCACCGGCGGGGAGTTGAACCCCGTTCACCATAACCATTCTCATAGAAAATTGTGATTGATTTGTTCCGTACACAATCAGTACGTTCTACACCTCTAGACCCGTTAGATGTGTGGAGTTTTCGGTGAGTGCCAGGTGTGATGTCCGAAGAGAAAGTATTCAAGTTGAACATTGATCTCATCGATCGGATTTCCCCGACTACATCCAATTGGGCTTCAGACATTTCCTGGAACAGATTTCCTACAAAAAGATTCACACAGATGCTGTATTTTCCGCACACCGGCGGGGAGTTGAACCCCGTTCACCGTTAGATTCGAGGGGAAGGCGGTATACTGATTCGGTGGGTGTTCCATACACAACCGGCGCGTTCTACACTTATTCTTGACCCTGTATTCAATGAGGGGAACATGATCCCAACCAAAGCAAAACAGGAAGAGAAATCCCTCAGATTCACGGTGCCCATAGATCCTTGAGCTTGTATTCGATGAGCCTTGAGGAACTTGGGGCGTCAACGGGGCGTTGGAGCCGGGGATTTCCAACCCAAAAACAAAGAAAACGTTGACCTCGGACTTCGCATGCACGAGTTGAGCCCCACCCACCGTAATGACTTGAGGGAATCCGGCTGTTGATTTGATGGTCTTCCATACACAACTGGTGTGTTCTACACCTATTCTCGACCTGTTAGATGTATGTAGTTTTTCGGTAGTTGCGATTCGCGTTTGCTTCATGTTTGAATTCCACGGGGGAATACACAATGCAGTTTGCCACAATTTGAGGCAATATTTATTGAATTTTCCACCCAGAGAGGACCAGTTCAACCTAGTTCAAAATGGAAGGCCCAGTTTTGACAGATAGTGCATCCACAGAAGGCAGTGGATCTTCTTGTGTCGTTTTCAACAACAAAGATGTTTGACTAACTAGGCTAAACTGTGGCGCGGCAGTCGCGGCATTTTCTCCTGGCCCAATTGTATGGTAGTCCCCAACAAATTGGGCACTAAATCTTAATAGAACGGTCATGTTTGACAGTTTCAGCCCCTCACTCAGACGTGCCGAGTGATATAAATTCAAATCGACATAGTGTTGTGGATTTAAGGGATTTGGCGGGATGAGGGGGCTTACATTCACAGTTGGAAGACAGGCGTTTGATGTGCACGGTTCGCGCGCGCGGCTTGCCGAACCGTGTGATGGTGACGGTGGGAGAACCGGCGCGTGAACCGGAGCCGCTTAGCTCGCGGATGGCAATCCGGTGTTCTAACGACTTAGGGGTTGCGCGTCTGATCCGCCAGCCATCGACGGACCCCAGCGCGTAACTGTGGAGATTGCACACTCCAGCATCGAGGGCCCGGGATCAAATAATCACAAGGCCAAGCGTGGATCTTGCTCTCCTCGTACCATCGCGACACCAGCTACAATCGCTGCCCACCTCCCGTATTCTTGACCAGCCAATATGACAGACTCCGATCTGACCATAAACAATGCCGCATCCGAGCTTAGGAAGGCGGAGAAGGCTCTGGACAACCACGCGAAGAAGGGGTCCGAAGCGAGGAAAAAACAGGCTGCTAGTCACTAGTGAGTCTCCCTTGCTTTCTTCGGACGCGAAATGCAGTGTAACCGATGCTTGGTAGGGCTAGCCAAGAAGAATTTGGAAGCCCGCATTGCCGAATGCCGTAGAATCCTGGGTCAATGTACGTCAGAAGGTGTTTCCGCCTGTCTAGAATTCACATACAGTCGTGCAGCCATTACTTATGGACCGACTATGCAAGGGTCCCCAAATGACCCCATTCCCCCTGCTGGTAGCCCTGTCCCCATTCCTCCTGCCCGTAGCTCTAGTTCGTCCCCCAAATATATATTCCTACTCATTGACCATCTCAACAATGCTCAGAGCGCCCCAGGGCTAATGCGGCTGCTGCCGTGCAGAAAGGTGCGTCTCAGTTTTCTACCTCTTGTGTGCAACGGGCGCACTTGCGCACCGTTCACACCAGACAGTTCGTTTGAACTGTTTGATTCGCGCAGTTGGAAAGTGCTCTCATCCCGCGGTCTGGATGGGGTGCGGGTTATGAAAATTACGCGTGGACTGCTGAATCTGTTTTCTAGCTGCCAAGGTCCGTCATAGGAGACCGTTGCTCAGATGTCGCGCGCAGTAGTTTCACAAGAATCAAAGGACTGAGGCTCCGCGAGCGTCCGAGTCCGTTCATCTCGACCTCACTGAACATCGATCGAAAGTGACAATGTCTGCGTTCCCATGGGCTTGTCGGACGCATCGTGTCGTCCATAATGGTGTTGCATGGATATCGTGCCACGCGTGGAGATGCGACCAGTCGAATCGAGTCGAGTCGAAGATGGCTGGAATCGACTCAGCTTCAGCTCAGGGAAAGCAAGCCCGACTCGCATCGCAGCCGCAGCCGCAATCGTGCAGCACGAAACCGGAAGACGCTCGATTCTCCACTTTTGCTACGCCCGAATGAATTTGCGCTCCTCTCCAGAAGTTTGGCATGGCAGGGCGCCCCAGAACGAGAACGCAGGACGTGCAAGCCTTGCTCACCCAGATATTGAGTACGACGCGGAGTGCTTGAACCTCTTACAAAGTTGAGAGATACCCTGGGCCAGATTTTGCACATCGTCGTTCGCTTTCAAGAGCCACGCACAGCCATGCCTCTCTTTACCTCCCGTCCCTCCCTTGCCTCAAATGCTCCCATGTCCAAAAAAATTCGAATATTCGTGATAATACAATACTGGATACTTACTAGCTATAGCTACAACGAGTGTTTTGGGTACAGATACATTAGTGATGTACAAATATAGTGAGGGTGTGTATAGGATACATCGTGTCCGTGTCGTGAGGACGGAGAATGAGAATGAGAATGAGAGTGGATGCCATCGCGCCATCGTGGCGTCGCAAGAAACAAGAAAAAAAAGGAACGTATCGCGATCGTCGCAAAAAGACAAGGAGAACGTGCAGGAGGAAGTAAAGGCATCATCGCAAAAACAACCCCACAGGGATCGGTTTCCTCCGCATCCCCTCGCTCCCGCACTTCCAGCACTCGCCGCACTCCCGCAGTCGGAGTCGCTGTGCCCCGAATCGCTCTCGCTCTCGCTTCCACTGCCACTGGGCGAGGCGCGGGAGCGGGAAGAGGAGGCGTGCGAGGAATATGACCACCGCTGGCGCGGGGCGTTGGCGCCGCACGTAGGCGCAGGCGCGGGCGCGGGCGCGGGCTCGGGAGGAGCCGGCGCAGGCGATATAACAAATACACCCTCCACCGTCAGCCTCTTCCCTCCTTTGCCTTTCCTCTTAGGCGTGCTCAAAACAGTAGCGCTCCCCATCGGCTTCGGCTTCGGCTGCGCAGTAGGGAGAAGAGGCGGGCGCGGGGGTACAGGGGGAATGGGGTGCAAGAAGGGAAAGGGACTCCACTGCCAGCGCCAGCCTCAACTGCGGCGCGCGCGGGCGGGGGTGCCAGCCTGTGTACCGCCCTGGCCCCGCTATCGGAGCTGAGGCTGCACGGGTCGATGCGAACGCGGGGTTGGGGAGCGGGAGGGGCAAGGGCGGGAAGCTCCATATCTCCTCGGCAGGGGACAGAGGAGAATAAGGCGAAGACGGTACACACGCGACCAGCGGCGACAGCGGCACGTCCTCGTACACGTCGCCGTAGGACACGGCACACACCTCTCACGCGTCCTCCTCTTCCCACTCAGAGGAGGAGACGTCGGAGGGGACGCCCTGCGTCTCCGCTGGGAAGCGCCTTTGCATTTGCGGGGAAGAAGTGCGGGGGAAGGGGAGAGCAGCGCCGCGAGCCGCTCACTAGAGTCGTACGACTGCTGCGAGGAAGAAGGGGAAGGCGTCCCAAACGGCGCATACGCAGTCCAGTCACCGCTCCAGGGCGTGCTCAGCGCGTCGGTCGGGAGGGGCGTCTTTGGCGGGGCGCGCGTTCTTGAGCGCGACAAGGCCGGCGACGGGCGCGAGGCAGAGGCGGAGGCGGGTGAGAGGTAGTATGAAGCGGACGCAGACGCCGTATTCGGGCTCGGTCCGACAGCGAGCGAGTATGAGTGGGAGTGGGAGTGCGAGGTGACGATCGGCGGCGGCGGGGGCGCGCGCGTCGGGATGGGGATGCTGGCCCGGACTGCTGGGGTGCGGCGGACCGAGGCTCTCTTGGTAGAGGCCATAGAGACAGAGGGAGGGATAATAGCGGACTCGCGCTGCAGCGCGCGCGACGAGGGCAGAGCGGCAGAAATGGGCAACGACTCGCAGGAGGGGGAAGCAGGGAAGGACGGCGGCAGCGGGTGATGAAGCTGCCCGCGTGCGCGGCATAGTACTCGTCGTCGTCTTGCCATGCGTCGTCGTCTTCCTCTTCGCACTCATCTGCTGCTGGGAGCGTCGAGGTAGAGGCCACAGGCTGCGGCGGGGGCGGGACAGGCGACACGGCGCGCTTAATGATCGCGAGCGGCTCGATGCTCTTGCACCGAATCACCGCCTTCCCCTTCAGCTCCACCGCGACGTCGTAGCTCTCCGCCGTGGGCGAGGGCGTGGGCGTCGTGGGCAGCCCACTCGACACGGGGCTCGCCGAGCGCGACCTGGTTCCCTCCGACTCGCTCGAGTCGCAGCGCGGAAGGGGCGGGCACGGGCGGGCACGGGCGCGGGCACTCGTAGTCAGAGTCCAAGCACAGTGGTCGTCCGTCCATCGTGGCGTTACATGGATGTCGTGCGACGAGTCGAGTGGAAGGTGGCTGGAGCCGACTCAGCAAAGGCAAGGATGTCGCCACTGTACACAGAAACCGCTCCAGTTTTCAATTAGGCCTGGAAGACGACTTGAATGCATGCGTTTCTTTCATTGTGTTCCGGAAGACGTTCGAGCAGAGCAAGGCCGTGGACAACATGTAATTGCAGGCTGCCACCCGCTCACGGGTCGTGCACTCCGCTCATGCGCGTCCGAGGATAGAGATGATCCATGAAGAGCCCGGGGCTTGCGAGACTTGAGATTGAGATTCGCGACACCCAGAAGATAGTATCCGAATGACTTGAAAATCGGCACCAGTAAGAGTGCGTTCGGATGATCCTGACGACAGGATCAGGATCAGGATCCAGGACCGGTAACACGGTCCGGTAGCGTAGTCACAGTCGTCACGTATTGAATCCTTTTGTCTACTTTCCGCCTCGACGCGTCCTCCTTGCTTCCATGACGAAGTCCCAGGCTGGGCACAACGGGATAGGCTACCGCCATATCGACACTATCACCGTCGACGTCCATCCACCGTACTTGGCACGCGATGAAATCCGCTCCGGCGCAAAAGCGCAGTGGGTCCTCACCGACCTCATCAACATGGCAAAGTTTCTCGAGTCCCACGTCCCTGGTGATGGGAATAAGTACAAGTTGCCGGTCCTCAAAAGCCTTACCGACCATCTCAACGACCGTATTATTGTTGGCGGCCTCAAAAAGCTAAATGGAGTGAAACAAAAATTAGCAGATGTGCGCTATCCGCTCCCATCTATTCCTCGCTAATCCCCAGCAGCTTCTGGTCATTTACAAGGGTGTCCATTACCTCAAGACACGCTCCGGCGGCACCTGGGACGACGACTTTGGTGCCAATGTCATCACACAGACAGAGGCCGACGTCTGGGAGAGCCTTGTTCTCTCGCGGCCGGAGTGCACGCCCTTCCGCAGCCAGGGCTGGCCGCCGTATCCGTTCTTTGAACGGCTCGACCCCGCAAAACCGAAGGGCGACAACTCGTACCGGCCACGTATTGGCGTGGTGGGCAATGACGTCGTCATTCCTGGCGCCGTGCCGCAGTCGCAGCAGCCATCGGACGCGGCCAGCACCGCATCGCAGTCGCAGCAGCCTTCGGATGCGGCCAGCACTGCATCGCAGTCGCAGCAGCCTTCGGATGCAGGCGGCTCTGCATCGCAGCAGTCCAGGCACTTTAGCCCAGACTGGGATCTGGCACGGCTTACGCAGGACGACATGGTGCAGCCGGACTCACAGGAGCAGGATGACCACCAGCCTGACCTCAACACCTCAGTCAGCTCGTCCACCCGGTCCAGCACCCCCTCGACGCCGTCAGCGTCTGTGGCAAAGCGCCGGGCAACGTCGTCAGTAGCGTCATCAGCGGGTGCGGTGTCAAGGAAGAAAGCGCGTGTCCACGCTCAGGACGCGCTAGTCTCTGTGAGCCGTTCTCTTGATATATTTGGCGAACGAATGAGCACCGCAACCCGTGACCTCACGGACGTTCTTCGTACCGGCAATGCCAACTCCAGTCCCGAACGCCGAGCTCGTGCACTTGAAGTCGTTCACAGGGAGCGGTGGCTCCAGCTCCCCGACCGAATTCGACTCGGAGGCCTAGTTGGGAAGGGGCAAATGGCAGATGAGTACATGTCATGGGCACGCGAGGGCTCGCCGGAGCGCAAAACGTGGGTTTGTATGACACTCGGGTATGACCCGGATTACTACAAAGATGTGCGGGCTCCCGAGTAGTTTAATTAATCAATCTGCATTCCGTCCTCGTCACCGTCTGATTGAGGTTCTTCCATCGCAGAATCAACGTCACTTGCTATACCCCCGTCCTCTTCCTCCAAATCTGATTCATCCTGGCGTTCGCGTAAGATTTCCTGGTACTGCACCCACATCTTGTCGGCAATGGAATCCCGAAGTCTTTCACCAGCTTCCGACTCCTCGGATGTGCGCCGCTCAGTGGCAAGCTCACCCTGAAGCCGGAGTGCAGCCACTATTTCGGGGTCAACTGTACCACCTGGTGAGGGATCCCATACCTCAGGGTCTACATGGTCATCTGGGTCATGCTCAATAATGAAATTATGAAGTGCGGCCAGGGCGGCGGGAATGCGCGCCTGGATCTTCATGTCGTAGCCTGGCGGCATGATCAAAATGCGCCACCGCTTCTTGATTACACCAAAGATTCGTTCGATAACGTTACGGGCTTGTGCATGGCGCAAGTTAAACAGCTCCTCGCGGTTTTGAGGGCTGTGAAGAAATTATTTTTTACGTGGTGCATAGTTAAAAAAAAACACTCACCGGTTTTTTCCCTTCACCCATTCCTGCAGATGGTATCGAACATTTCGAAAGGGGACAAGGACTTTGGCTGTGAGCGGAAAGCCCGCATCGCCAAGGTAATAACAACCATCGGGGATGGGGAAATCCTTGATGCGTGCATCTGCATACAAAAAGGCATCCGTAACAGACCCTTCCCAACCAGCAAGAATATAGATAAAGCGAAAGCCAAAGCTGCAAACTGCAAGGACATTCTGGGAAAGGAAGCCTTTGCGATTGCGGGCATTTGAACGATCCGCCTCGCTTGCTGTGCAAGCAATATGTGAGCCGTCCATTGCACCCAAGCAATTTTCGAAAAAGGGCCAGAATTTCGGATTGTTTCGGAGGTAGGAGGCTGGTGGGTCCCGAGAGGTGGGTAGGGTGACATATGTATTGTAGAAAGCACCCCCCAGAAAAGGTGAAAACCATTTTTACGAAAGCATCTGCATTATTGTCAAGCCAGCATACATTGTAAAAAGAAAATCCACCCACTTTGTAATGGTTTCATTGGAGCGTTGGAAGCGCTCACCAGTGTGGCGACAGCCCAGCCCAGTACGGCATATGTACAGAAAAATGGCAAGCTGCTCCTCGAGAGACACAAATTTTGAATCCGAGTAGCCCAAGCCCCGCAATTCAATCAACAGCATAACAAAGACATGCAGATGGACTCCGAGCTCGTTGTGGATCCGCTCAGGGTGCCCACGCATCAGCTCCTCGACCCATTGCTGTCCAGTGAGCTTTGAGGTGTGGTAGGGTTGTGCCCAATACCAGTTACTGCCGTAGAGCAAGCAGAGAACTGCAATGAGTCGTACAACATTCGCAGCACTGTTCATCCATAGCTGCAGCTGGTGTAGGGTGACATCCCGGATGCTAGGAGCCATGGAGAATGCGAAGATCGAAAAATACAGGCGGTAATAGCTTTATCTGTCGTTATATATCGTTATCTATCGTTATCTATCGCAATCTATCGTTATCTATCGTTATCTACCGTTATCGATTGTCATCGGATAAGTTATCACCGAGGCGCCGATCCTGGATCCTGATCCTGATCCTGTCGTCAGGATCATCCGAACGCACTCTATGCTCGTATATATTACGACTCAGGCAGGTTTGAAGAAGCAGAGCATTTGGAAGCTATGGTTCTGGAGAAGTGGAAGCAGCTCCTTGGAGAAAACCATCCAGAAACCCTGTGGGCTATGGCAAATTTGGCTGCAACATACGGCCAACTTGGAAGGTACAAAGAGGCAGAGTCACTGAAAGGCACTGTGCTGGAGAAGCGGAAGCAGCTCCTTGGAGCAGACCATCCAGACACCCTGGAGGCTATGGCAAATCTGGCTTCCACATATTACCAACTTGGAAGGTACAAAGAGGCAGAGCCACTTGAAGGCACTGTGCTGGAGAAGCGGAAGCAGCTCCTTGGAGCAGACCATCCAGATACCCTGTGGGCTATGGCAAATCTGGCTGCCACATACGGCCAACTTGGAAGGTACAAAGAGGTAGAGCCACTGAAAGGCACTGTGCTGGAGAAGCGGAAGCAGCTCCTTGGAGCAGACCATCCAGATACCCTGTCGGCTATGGCAAATCTGGCTGCCACATACAGCCAACTTGGAAGGGACAAAGAGGCAGAGCCACTGAAAGGCACTGTGCTGGAGAAGCGGAAGCAGCTCCTTGGAGCAGACCATCCAGACACCCTGTGGGCTATGGCAAATCTGGCTGCCACATACAGCCAACTTGGAAGGTACAAAGAGGCAGAGCCACTTGAAGGCACTGTGCTGGAGAAGCGGAAGCAGCTCCTTGGAGCAGACCATCCAGACACCCTGGAGGCTATGGCAAATCTGGCTTCCACATATTACCAACTTGGAAGGTACAAAGAGGCAGAGCCACTTGAAGGCACTGTGCTGGAGAAGCGGAAGCAGCTCCTTGGAGCAGACCATCCAGACACTCTGCGTGCTATGGCAAATCTGGCTTCCACATACGGCCAACTTGGAAGGTACAAAGAGGCAGAGCCACTCAAAGGCACTGTGCTGGAGAAGCGGAAGCAGCTCCTTGGAGCAGACCATCCAGACACCCTGAAGGCTATGGCAAATCTGGCTGTCACATATTACCAACTTGGAAGGTACAAAGAGGCAGAGCCACTTGAAGGCACTGTGCTAGAGAAGCGGAAGCAGCTCCTTGGAGCAGACCATTCAGACACCCTGGAGGCTATGGCAAATCTGGCCTCCACATATGGCCAACTTGGAAGGTACAAAGAGGCAGAGCCACTCGAAAGCACTGTGCTGGAGAAGCGGAAGCAGCTCCTTGGAGCAGACCATCCAGACACCCTGGATGCTATGGCAAATCTGGCTGCTACATACTGTCAGCACAGAGCAGATTCCGGGTTCTGAGGTGACGAGGGTGACTGAAGCACGAAGAGTTCCAAACGAATAAGCCTGGAGTTTAGACTAGAATAGTGTAAAGTACAGGAGAATAACTACGGTTTATATACTAAAGTCTCTAGGGGTTTGTAGATTAAGGTACAGTGTCCAATGACAACGGACAAGATTAATGCGAAGTAAATGAAGGGGTATAGGAACGTAGAGGGGTGATCAGGAACCCGAAGGTTGGGAAACCGATCATAACCGTTTGGGATCCTAAAACGGTATCCAAGTTCGATTGATCAGATAGTTGATCTGATCAATGATCGGGTTGTTCGGGTTCTGGAAATAAAATGAAAAGACGATTCATGACATTACCCCCCCTCTAGGTGAAACCCGCCTCGGGTTTCACGATCGACACCGCTTCTTGTTCCACAGGTCCTGGCCTGTGATGACCATTTCCGTCCGTGTGCGGTCTCCCTTAGAGCAGCCGGGTACTTCTCGTAGAAGTCCTCAAGACATTCGGTAGAATCCCCCAAGTGTTCCAAGGGCTCCCAGGTATTATCCTCGGGTCTATAACCCTCCCATCGAATGAGGTATTGCAAGCGTTTCCGTTTTTTGTTGAGGCGTATCTTCAGTACCTCGGCAATCTCATAGAGATCAACCCTGTCCACCACGTCAGGCGGAGGGGGATTGTCATGATGCTGATGAGCCGCCACCGGTGGAACCCAGGGTCGAAGGAATACGGTGTTGAAGACTGGATGAACCTTCCAGGAATTGGAAGTTTAAGCTCATAGGAGATGGCTCCCACTTTACGGACGACCGTGAAGGGACCATAGCGCCGAGCTTCGAACTTCTTCGTCGGGTGATGTGTGACCAAATTTGCTCCAGAGAGGTATACCTTATCGCTGGGTTTATAGTCGGGGTCTGCCTGTCGTTTGGCATCGTAGAACCTTTTCATCGTCTCCTGCGCTGCGCGCATGGCGGCCCCCGCTTCCTCTCGGACCTTCGACATCCGGGTTGCAAATTTCGTCGCATCCTCAGTCGGTACTTCAAGACGTGGTTCCGTCCCCTTCCGCGGGTGGAACCCCATGGCCACGAAGAAGGGGCTGAAACCCGTAGTCTTGCTAACCTGGTCGTTGTGGTTGAATTCTGCCAGAGTCAACCAGTCCGCCCAGTTGTCCTGCAAGAAGTTGGTGAAAACCCAAAGGTATTGCTCGATGTTCTGGTTGACTCGTTCGGTCTGTCCATCGGTTTGCGGGTGATAGGCCGTCGAGGCGTTCGACTTTATGCCCAGGAGTTTCAACAGATCCCGCATGAAGTGTCCCACGAACTGTGTCCCTCGGTCGCTAATCACCACCTCGGGCAACCCGAAGTCTTTCCACACATGGTTGCGGTAGATGCGCGCCATCCCCTCTCCTCCCAGGTGCTCGGTGCAAGGCACCACCCAGATTCCTTTCCCTAGTTGATCCACGATCACCGCGATAGAGTCGTACCCATTACTGACGGGTAGTTTGGTGATTAGGTCCACCGAAACATTCTGCCAACCCTTTCCGGAACCGCGTTGGGATGTAGTGGTCCTCGGAGCTTAGAGGGAAAGAGCTTCGTCCTCTGACACACGGGACAAGCCGAGACGTATCGTTTAGCGTCCGATAGCAGAGAGGGCCAGTAGTAGTTCCGGGTTGCTAATTCCCGCCGTTCGGAATTGTCCCGGATGTCCGGAAATGTAGTCGTCGTGGTGTGCCTGTAGAATCCGGTGTCGTAGATCTCCAGTTGGGGGGACATATATGGTCCGATACCGGGTTACGAACCCATCCTCGTGTTCTTCCCAGCCCTTGGCCTTTTCTTCTAGCGCTTTCTTCACCACATCTTCCCAATCAGCTTTCCCAGTCTTGATGTCCTCCATGAATTGATCACCTGCCATGTTGTCCAAGACCGCCGGTATGGCTTTCAAAAATTCCTCCCCGCCCATCCTCCAGAAGTACTGTTCCGGCAGCAGCACAAGATTCGAATTATCCTGCGCCCCCTTCTCATGACCGCTTCACCTCGAAAGCGTGTCGGTTTTCACGTGTTGTTTCCCGGGTTTGTGAATGAGCGTGAAGTCATATTCACTGAGTTCCAAAGACCACCGAGCCTGTCGTCTATTGAGTTTCTTTGTCGTGGTGAGGTACTCCAGATTTTTGTGGTCGGTCCAGATCTCGAATTTCAGCTGACTGCCCTGTAGATAGTGTCGCCATTCGTAAAGGGCCCGCATGATCGCCAACATTTCCTTGTCGTGGATGTCGTAGTTCCGCTCGGTGTCGTTTAGTCCCTTGGACATAAACACAATCGGAACCCACACCCCGTCCTGGCACTGTCAAGCAGGCCCCGGTGGCGTAATCCGATGAATCCGCCTCCACCCGCCACTCCCCAACGTCCGTTGGAAAATGCAGTACGGGTTCCGAAGTTACAGCCAATATCAATTGGTCAAACACGTTCTTTTCCAGTTCTCCCCACCTCCACTTGTAATCCTTCCGGGTAAGACGAGTTAACGGCTTCGCATAATCCCCGAATCCTTTGATGAAGCGTTGGTAGAAGTTGAGGAACCCGAGGAAGCTTTGTACGTCTCTGACATTCTTCGGGTTGCCCATTGTCGAACACCCTCGACTTTTATGGGATCCATCCGAATTTTCCCATCGCCGACGATAACTCCCAGATATTCGACCTCTCTCTGTTCGAACTCGCATTTCTCGGGTTTCAGGAACAACTTGTTTTCCTGAAGAATCCGCAAGACCTCCTTGACTGTGGAGCGGTGTTCTTCCAGATGTTCTGAATAGATGAGAATATCGTCCAGATAAACAATAACCCGTCCTTCTGCAATAAGATCCGCAAAGATGTTGTTCATCATGGATTGGAAGGTGGCCGGCGAGTTCGTAAGGCTGAAGAACATAACCAACCGTTCCCACAACCCTCGGTTTGTGATGAACGCGGCTTTCTCTTCATCTCCTTCCTTGATCCAGATATTGTTGTATCCCCATTGAACATCCAATTTAGTGAACCAGGTTGTCTTACGGAGCATGTGCATGATCTCCGAGATCAACGGAAGAGGATACCGGTTCTTGATGGTAAGGGAGTTCAACTTCCAATAGTCCTGGACAGGCCGAAGTTTCCCATCCTTCTTCTTTACAAAGAAGAAAGGAGAGGCCCATGGTGATTTCGAGGGGCGAATACGTCTGGTTTCCACATGTTCTTTGATGAACGCGTCCAGTTCCGCCTGTTCCGGGACAGACAAGGGAATACTCCACCCCTTTACGGGTTCTGCGCCAGGTTTCAACTCTATCGCGTGGTCCCACTTTCGCCGTTCCGGTAGTTTATCGAAGTCCTTTTTCTCGAAGACCCCTCGAAATTCCTCCAGATAATGAGCGGGGACGCTCTCTTCCAGCGTTTTAACCCCCTTGGCCTCGTGAGCAGCGGCTGCCAGCTTAGTAGCCATGCTACCCATAGCGCGGAGGTGTTCGGCATCCCGTGTGTCCAGAACGTCTTTGGGATACATCTTCGTGACGAAGATGCGGTCTCCCTCTACTACGTCGGTGTTGTCCTCCTCCTCCCACTCCTCCCATAAGCGGGCTCATTTGCAAGCGGCAGGACACCTGGAGAAACGAATGGTTTGTTTCTGCCAGTCGATCTCCGGGTTGTGTTGTTTCAACCAATTGAACCCGATGATGACATCGCTCTTCCCAGTATCCGTTACCGCAAACGAGAATATTTCGGCATGGTCCTGCATTCGGAGACGCATGCGCACAACGTGGGTGATGTGTCCTCCTTTGTTGAGGGAACCGTCTGCGTTGTAAACCGGAACTGCTACAGCTAGGGGTTCCACTTCGATTCCATGCTCATCGACGAATCACTGGCTCATGAATCCGTTGGTAGCCCCACTGTCCAGTAACCCGACCACTGTATAACCTTTAAGGTTATTCAGCCCTTCAAGGGTCATTGGAACCATCATGGAGTTCCCAGTGGCCCGGATATACTGTGGTGGTTCTTTCAAGTTGTCCAGTATGCCCAGAGCGTCAGGGAAGTAAGCCGTCCGGATTTCTTCCACCATCTCGTCGTCCACCTCCTATATTCTGGCTGGGTGAGTCCACTTGGTGATGATCTCCCACGCCTTCCATTCTTGGGCCCGCGCTCGGGTTGCAACCCGACGCGCGCTTCTGAGGGGGAGTCTGCACCATTCCACTTTCTCCCGCTCGGGCTTCCGGGGTTTCTTGCCCCTTCGCTTAGAGTCAGAGGGAGAAACGGCTCCCTCACTCTTCTCAAACTCAGAGGGAGTCCTCGCTCCCTCTCCTTCCATCTCCACTGTGTCTTCCCCCACACCGGGTTCTTCGATAGTCAAAACAGAGAATGAATTGTTCGAAGTCGTTACAGGTGGGGGGGTATAAGAGAATCCGAGGGCACAGTCTTCACTCGGATTCGTCGGCAAAATCCTCCTTCCCGAGGCGTTCCTCCATCATTTCCGTAATCAACGCCCAGAACTGGGGGTTGGTGGGTCCTCGGGTAGTGCAGTTACAGGCCATGTGCCCGACTTCTCCGCACTGGTAGCATCGGGGAACTGGCTTCTTGCTGACCGCCTGGTCTATGTCCATAGGTGCGGGCCCTGTGTTAGGGGCCCCGCCAGTGACGACTGGGGGCGGAACGATGGCAGCAGGGGGATTCGTTGGAGCGCACTGCTCGTTCCTGCAAAAGAAGTTCCCCGGGTTCTGGTTCTGTTGCACCTTGGGCACCGTGACGGGACGATCGCGAACCGCGCCATCCATAACATGGAAGGCGTGACGCAACCCGTCGTGCTTGATGACCGCCACCTTCCAGTCGGCGTAGGTGATCGGTAGTGCGGTTTGTCCGTAGACGGACTGCAGAGCTGGCTTCAGGATCCCCTGCTTGAGGAGATGGATAAGCGTGGTTTCGTCGTAACCCGTGGTGTTGTTGTATGTGTCCAGGAGCGTGAAGTACTCCGTGGCCGTTCCTGCACTCTGGCGCAGCTTTTCGATTTTAGCCTGTGCAATTTCCACCTGTGCCCCTCCTTTGAAGGCATCAATGAGGTTCTTCTCGAAGACCTCGTAACTCCGATACAGCGGGGTATCGGGATCTCTCGGGTTGCGCATGGCCTGCATAATGTTGTTGGCCCATGCCGCTGCCGATCCTTCCTTCATGTAGGACAGGACGAAGGCGATCTTCGCGCTGTCCCTCTCGTACGTCGGGTTGTCCAGGAAGTGCAACCAGCACTCTGCCGGATAGGAGTCCACCAACTCGGAGTCTCCTTTAAACGGGGTAGGGGCGGCGACACGGGCCGTCTTCACCTGTTTAGTCTCCCTGGGCCCTCCCGTAGAGGCTCTTCCCAAGGCAATGAGGGCATCGTGCAAGAGTTGTTGCGAATGGGTGTTGTCCTCGCAGAGCAGATGATTCTCTCCGCGCAAGTTCCCCAGTTCCTCCTGCATCACTCCGAATTGCCCTCCCACGTGTTGTAGGGCCTGCAGCAGGACGCTGTCCCTCTCTTCGCCGGTTAGGGCGCCAAAGCTCTCCATCAAGGGGAGCACATAGTCGTTGCTCATCGTGTTACATCCAGTAGGGTATGCCGTGTAGAGACACTATTCTTTTGTCAGCACAGAGCAGATTCCAGGTTCTGAGGGTGACGAGGGTGACTGAAGCACGAAGAGTTCCAAATGAATAAGCCTGGAGTTTAGACTAGAATAGTGTAAAGTACAGGAGAATAACTACGGTTTATATACTAAAGTCTCTAGGGGTTTGTAGATTAAGGTACAGTGTCCAGTGATAACGGACAAGATTAATGCGAAGTAAATGAAGGGGTATAGGAACGTAGAGGGGTGATTGGGAACCCGAAGGTCGGGAAACCGATCATAACCGTTTGGGATCCTAAAACGGTATCCAAGTTCGATTGATCAGATAGTTGATCTGATCAATGATCGGGTTGTTCGGGTTGTTCGGGTTCTGGAAGTAAAATGAAAAGACAATTCATGACACATACCACCAACTTGGAAGGCACAAAGATGCAAAGGAACTCCAGGACTGCATAAGAAATATGTCAGAAGATGATAGGTCAGTCAAGGGGGAGCGGAAGTGCTCATTCTTTGCTTGTCTGTGTTCATTTATGTAATGCTTCAATTGTTTAATAGCACTTGAAACTTTGAGGACCATCAGCTTTTGTGGACTATCTTTATGATATATCAGAGGGCAGCAGAGTTTGTTATGGTAATGGCTTCCCCCTACAGCCAGTTCAATCCTTTGTGTCCTCTCAAACAGAACCTGAACCACATCCCTTCTTCGGTGTGTATAATCTGAACACCAGGCTGTGTTTGGTCTCCCCATGGATGGAAGCTGGGGACATCATGGACTTATCACAGCCAAGGAACCACCTTTTGCTGAATGTCTCTCCCTTATGATCATAGTTTGGACAGGAATTTCTTTGGTCATTGTCTGTTCTAGATTTTAGATGTAGGTTTTGGGCTCCAGTATCTACACAAAGAACAGATAGTACATGGAAATTTGAAAGTGGTATGGTATTCATACCTCGAGAATTCCTTTTCACTGACACTTGCATAGTTCAATATCCTTGCAACTCCTTCAGACAGGGCCTGTATTGCTGATTTCGGGCTCCCCAGGATCTCGCCATGTCTGCTGAAGAGATGGCAGTGGCAGCTATTGCTGGGACTATTCTCGAGAGATTTGATTTGCCTCTGTCCAATGATGAATTCGAAGAGCGCTCAGATGCCGAGGATTCCCAGTCGGAACATGAACCGGAAGTGGCTGGTAAGGCTCTTTACCCAAAATTTGGTTGGAAAAATTAATAATGGTTCCAACAGATGCACCCAAGGCCGGTGATTCAGACGGCCATACCTTTGAGCCGCAGCCGCAGAAACATGGCCGAACACAGGATGAAACTGCAACCAATCGTTTCTGGTTCCCGTGGCCTGATCGTATTGTATGTTCCACTATTTTTTGCCAATGTATTTAGCATTAATTGGATCATTCAGTCATGCACACTGGCCCTACTCATGCATCTGCCTCGTTCAGTTCTCTCCCAAAAGCAACTGGATCTTTTTCTCTGGCTTCTCAAGGTCAACAAGGTCGACAATGTCCCAAGCATCAAGCAAATGCAAAAGATCAACTTGGCCCTGCAAAAAGTCTGTGGGATCGAAACTATCTCGTACAGCAGCACCCTTGGGAACAAATATTTCGTCAACAATCTGGTGCAGATCATAGCTCAGGTAAGATTCTGTTGTCGCCGTCTGACTGCTGATGAGCGGGGAAATATTTGGCACTGGAAAACACACCAAAACCCTCAAAGTCTTGCAATTTCTCAAGGCAGTACATTATGCACAGCCTTGATGCACTGCGCACAGAATTCGAAGGATGGTTGAACTGGGAGAACAATGAGTAACAGTCATGTGCTCACATCATCGCACATTGTTCTTACCAACAACACATCCACAACGCGATGGAGGATGCGTTGCAGTGCATGTCAATGGGAACTGGGACACAGCCAAGTGTCTCAAAGCAACCAGTGCTACGGTAATGGCCGGAAAACATGGAATGTGATTGGTGGAATAATAGGAATCCCATGGAAATGGGAAGGCAGTCCAATTCACGAGGTGACACACTGGTTTTTGGCTGTGCACGGAGCTACGGTTGCACAATTCGGAGCTGTAGGTATTTATTTGGATAGTGCAAACAGTAGGGGTATATAAGGGCCACAAAATGTACCAGAAAAGAATAACACACACCCAGGTCTAACCATCTGTGTTCTCTCTTTTTCTCTCTCGCCCTCCCGTGCTCTCTCTGGATTTAACGGAATGATTTCGGGATTCTATGAAATGGATTAACAGATTAACAGATTAACGGTGAAATGCTTGCTCGGTGTCTACAACAGCAGTACTAGTTTAATCAAGACCCAACGAGCAGAATGCGAGTTGCTTGATTAAGGCAAAAACACAACTACTAACCAAATCCTAACTACTTTCCCCTTGAATGGTTTAGACTGTGCCGCCGAGTACGGGTCTTTTGAACGCTTTATGAAGGTTCAAGGAGCACAGATAATCCAACAGAGGTTGGCAGGAACGAGCCTGTTTTAAGAGGTCTAGTCCGAAGTGCAAGGGTTGATTTAGAGTATTAGACCTCTTTGAGCAATGCTAAACGAGTGCCTAAGCCAACAAATCGAGTTTAAAAGCTTTAGAAGCTTGAGCCAACAATCCCAATCCTTAACAAGGTGCCGTGTTCTTTCCAAATCCCAAATAATAAGCCTTCCAAGGCTACTGTAGTGCGGTGCCGTGTTCTCAATCCTAATAAGCTCTCTCTAGCTTCTTAACTGTTCCCAATTCCAAGATCCCGATCCAACAATTGATATTGAGTTACTCGTGCAGACGAAACAAAACTTCTTAACAAAGTCAGTCCTGGGTGACAAGTCCCGAATCTCCGTTGTTTATCAAGCAATACCCGGTAAAGGCTAATGCACAGAAAGTTCAGTGCCTATCCATGCCAAAACCTCCCCCTTATATACTGTACAATTACGCTTACAATATGATGATTAGTCTACTTGCTGGTATATGAGTAAGGCGTCTGTAGTTAATCACGTGTGAGTAAATATATAGGATCCTCGTGTGTCGACCCCTTAATGCTTGAGTGTGTCCGGTGTGACTGCTCCCTGTTCGATCGTGTAGACAGTCCCATCTTCTATCCTCTTGTCCCCTGTTCAGGACCTTCAGTTTTAGGTAGACGTAGGTACTGGCTTTGAGCCAGTACTTTAATCAGCCCAAACCGCCAAGTGGTTGTGGAGGTTGTGGAGATATGCGAGTTACCGTCCTAGCCTGGTTCAAGTAACCAAATCAGGATGGCAACAATGATCGGATAGTTGATAAGCAAAGTTCAACCACAGCCGGGGTAACCGGTTACTGTTAAACCCGAATCACCTGACCTGTCGCGCAAGGCTCCCTCTGTAAATCAAGCACTACAAAGCACTTGAACACCTAATCAAGACCCCACAGTGGTGCCCCAGATCATCAGAGAGGATGATTAATATTGCCCAGGTTGTTTGTGGGCCCCGCGATGCCTTGATTAAGCAGCGATGCTTAATCTTGGCAATTAAACCCTTAATCATGGATGTCAACCAGTATGAACTTTCCAGTTGATGCATCCCAGGCAGACTTGATTAAGGTCCTCATGCAGGATCAAGCCCTGATTAGCCATATAGGACTTATGCTAATCCTTTAGAGCAGCGCGCTACATGATTAAGGTAGAAATCAGCAAATTCCTTGCTATTTCACCGATGGTCCGTTTCACAGCTTATCAACGGAAGGATAACGGGACGGAATTGGCTTTGGCTTTGATTTCATTGGGACTGGTCGGACCTAGTTGGGTCTCGATCCCAGCACCCTGCGCAATTTATGGAGTGTCACCCTAACACGGAAAGACCCTGCGGAGGATTGTACTGGTTGTTGCTGGCAATGCCAGTGACTGTCCTGCTTTAGTTTTGGGTATTGGGATTATTTTGGTTGGATGGGATGGTTTGGTTTCGTGTTGGGATTTGGATTTGGTTGAGGCTGGGTCAGATGGTGATGGAAGACTTTGGAGGTTGGATTCGACGACGAGGAAGGAAGAAAAGCTGGTTGAAGGAGATTCTGATTGGGGTTATTACACTCGGCAGCGCGCTGGTCGCGCTGCCTCACATATATCATCAAACATGCTATTTATTGGTGGCCATGCCACACTGGACTTATTTGACATCACTCAACTGGATTGCAGCACACATATACTTTGTGTGGAGCCCCAAACTCATGCGCATTGGATTGGTTGTGTTTGTTGTTGGCAGATGGATTTCTGCTTTCACACATGCACACCAACTCCGCGCTTCACTGCGCAGGCTAAATGCGATCCACAGGAAATGGCTAATCCTCGAGTACGACTCCATCTATCTTTTTATCCCGAAGATAGCAGACCGAAGTTGTATGAGGCCCGCCAGGGTGAGCGCTAGCTCAAGGAGCTTCCAGATGAGCAGACCACGCCCATGCTCCGCATCTCCGGCCAAGATGATTAATTTACATCTATGAGCCAGCCATGCTAGACGTGGATGCAGTTGAGTTCTGCATTCCCATCTGGTGGTTCACGCGTGGTGGTGAATTTTTTGCGAAATGCTGGCAGATGTTGCCTGTCTCGACAGACAAGGGCTCAGGCTGGTGGGTCTTCAAGTCGGACAATTACGAGGTTCCCAGTCGGCAATTCCTCAAAAACTTTATTCAATTGCAAGAGGATGCCGCCCTCTATAACGTCCCGCACCCATCACACATTATTGGTTAGGGCTCCCTTTTTGTAAAGTCATTGCCTTTATTTAATATGTTCCAGACATCTTTGATCACGCCACAAACCAAAGCATAGCCTGGGAGTATACCAATCCCGTCCTCGGCAACTGCTGGCAAGCGAAGGCCAAAGGCTCTCGTGTGGTCATATTTCCCATGTGGGTCTATTTCGACGACACCTCGGGAAATGCCTTGAAGCAATGGAATGAGCACAACAGCTTTCTAATGACGCCAGTGGGTCTACCGTGAGAAGAGGCTCAGAAAGAATACAACATCCATTTTCTCTGCACGTCCAACCTCGCACACCCACTTGAAATGCTCGACAGAATTGTTGATCAACTGGAGTAAGTCCTGCAAAATTTTACTTTGTTTTTCTTTCTGTTGACCCCTCTTGAAGAAAGGCTCAAGGAGACGGCATTTGGGTTTGGGATATTGAGCTCAATGAGCCGGTTCTTGTCATTCCAGAGGTTCTCGCCGTGTTAGGTGATAATCCCATGCAAAGTGAGTTCGCATGCCATATTGGGTTGCGAGGGAAGCTTTTTTTGCCGGGCTTGCTGGGTCAAAGGTCATGATGCTATGGATGGAGACGACGAGGATGAGCCAGTCAGAGAAAAAGCCGCCAACGCCGATGGTGAGAGGAGTGTCGCAGGCAGTGATGCCGGCAGTGAACAGGGGAGCGTTGCTGGTAGTGACAACTCGGCAGCCAGTGCACAGGGTCAAGCCAAAAAGTGCGAGCCAGCAAAAAGGTTCCGGGAGACAATGAAGCAGATGGCCGACCGTGTCAGGGATTTTATGAAGGTACCCAGATCATGCTTTTGTCTATTAATTTCTGCTTCCGGCATACCAGATTGGAAAACTCCACCACAAAAATGAGACCACCGAGAAACTCCAGTTGTTCTTCACGGATGCATCTACGAAGCTCGATACCAAAACCAGTGTCAAGAAATCGCGTACAGAGCATGGGCTTAAGGATAAGTTCCAGATGTTGTTTATTGACAAGCTATTTGACTCTTACAAGAAAAAAACATGGAGTAGAAACAAAGCGAGCCACTCTGGAAGCTGCGGTAGCAACTCAGCCCTATGACACCATGAGCCCGGTGTGGCGAATCAAAGGTGTGCATGCATCAAATCAATTTTCGCCGCTCGACCACTAAATTAATTAGGGCTTGATCCTCACCAAGACACGCCGGTAGAGATCTTGCATGTCGTCCTTCTCGGTTTCGTCAAGTACCTGTGGCGAGATCTGACCCAGCAACTCAAGGGAAAGGACGACAAAAAGGAGCTCCTCACCCCATGTCTCTCATCCCTCGATGTATCCGGTCTCAGTATATCTCCTTTAGCAGGCAGAACCCTTGTCCGGTATTCGGGCTCTTTGACGGGCAGGGACTTTCGCGCCATTACTCAAGTTGCTCTCTTTGTTTTATATGACCTGGTTTCAAAAGAGTGCTTTGAGACCTGGCAGGCACTCTCCAAAGTTATCCCGCTCATCTGGCAACCCGAGATTGGCAACATTGAATCACACCAATAATTGCGCAGCTACAGGCTCCGCACCTGTGTTCCAGGAACCCGTCAAGACCACACGGACCACCGCTCAAGTTGTGCATGTATGAAATGTCGACGACGTGGTTCTCAATACCGCACAGATGCGAGACGCCATCCACGTTCAGCCGTTCCGTGTTGATTCCACCCCAATGGACCGTGAGATGGTGATAAACCAAAGTGCGGCCAAAGAAGTTGCCGCCCGCAAGAAGGGAGTTTCATTGGCGGCCAAAGCTCCAGCACCCCGTCCTCAAGAAAAGACCTCGGTTGCACCCCAAGCATCATCTTCTTTGAATGCTAGCCATTTGCCCTCCCGGGTCGCCCAGTTACAATTTATTCACTATCCTGGTTATACACCATAACACTTTCTATTATTTTCTACATAACAACATTGTATTTTATTGCTGAGCATATAGGTTGGAGTACAACTTTGGTTCCATATACTGCCCATGGTTCAAAACACCATCTGGCCAGAATTTCACCAAAACACTTCAAATAAAGGTCAATCTGAGTCAGCTATACTGTCCCTTCCCATTCTCAGTGTCCATTTCGCACTCACTGGTCTCCTTGGTGCCCTATTCATAAAACAACCAAGAAATAACATCTGACATATTTCGAGTTTGTGATCCCATATTAACCTGCTTTTTGGCTGGGAACTCTTCATATGGCCTGGAATATCTGTTTGAATTGCTCAGAAGGATCCCTATGAACCTGTAGCATGCTGAATGGGGTCAACAACACTATAGCACATGATCACCTCAAATCATGGGGTATGGGGTGACCTTGGTGTCAGCTGTTCACATTTCCAAGATATATACATCAGATAAGTCCAAAACATGTGTGTTGGGATAACCCACACCCTGGGGAGGGCCAGAATAGGGCGAAAATGGAATTTCCTTGTATGGCCAAAATGCGATGTTCTTAATGATCATCACATAATTTATTGCTTGCAGGGTGCTTTTATACTCTAGGGGAACAAAGTAATACAGTCAGGAGGTATCTATATCGCTATATCCCCAAGATATTATGGCCAGGGGTACAATCAATCAAATTCGCTATTTTCACCCTATCATTGCACTGTAATGGGCTCCACTGTGCTCTAGTCAGCTTCAAAAAGCTTAGAACAACATCCCTATATGGTTAGATCATCCAAAACGGTTGGATTATGAGCCAGGGAAGGGCTGATATAGGGAATTTCCTTTTTTGGGTGCAAGATGTTAGTGTCCAAAAAGGGAAAGTTCGCTATTTTCACTCTACTATTGCACTATAATGGGCTCCAATTTGGCCCAGTCACCTTCAAAGCCTAGGAGAACAAATTAATACAGTTAAGAGGTATTTATATTGCTGTATTGATCATGGCCAGGAACACAATTGATCAAATTCGCTATTTGCACCCTATTATTGCATTATAATGGGCTCCAATTTGGCCTGGTCAGCTTCAAGTAACCTAGAATAACATCCCTATATGGTTAGACCATCCAAAACAGTTGAACTATGCACCAGGGAAGAGCTAATACTAGGAATTTCCTTTTTGGGCGAAATGTGTTAGTATCCAAAAAGGGAAAGTTATGCTCAGATTGTAGAGCTCATTGAGGGCTACAAGACTCACCTATACCATTTTCCAATCAGTAGCGTCGTTGGCCCACAAAATGCAAAACATTTCCGAAACACAGCGCTTTTTTGTAGCATTCCATCAATTGCAGCCCCAGTATGGGCAGCCATCAATGCTAGAGCAGCTGTAAACCTGAATACGAACACCCATCAATGTTAAGGCAATGGCCGGGGCCCATCAATCCCACCCTAATACAGACAGCCATCAGTTTTGCCCATTTTAATTGAAATATGGAGACAATTTATTATTTTTAGCATGCCCGGAATGCCCGGAAGGTGCCCGGCCAAGCCGAGAACAGCCGGGATGATGGCCCCTGGATGGCAGAGAAGGATCAGGCGAGGACAACCCATTTGGAGATATCCATGAGTTAGTGGGGGCCTTTGCAAAACCCTGTGACACTAACTCCCATGGATTTTTGAAAAGTATTTACTGTACCAGCTGGTTGGGGGCATGCTAGAGCTTGTGTGAGCACTTGGTTTCGAGCAATTTGACCAAGAACTCACCATGATTTGAAGCTTTTGGTGGATGGACGTAGTTGGGTGATGGGTTGTCATCAGTGGTGTCGACGCACGCACATTCAGAGGTGGACGCCCACAAGGGCCACACAGTCGAGTTGGGAGCATGCTAGAGCTCGCATGGGTACTTTATTTTGAGGATTCGGCCAAAAACTCACCGTGATTTTTTGTTAAACACTAGATCTCAGATAGGGTGCTGATAGAGCAGGATTCTCAGATGGACTCAGACGGGAGGCGAAAAGCCAAGATCCATTGCAATGTAGCTAGCTATATACATGCCAGAACAATAGAGAAGGTAAAGATAGTAAGAACAATAAGAACAATAAGAAAGCTATTAATAGGAACAATAAGAACAATGAGGAAGAGAACAATAAGAAGATCAGTATCAACACAATAGGACAGTCATGTGATCGTCCGAACCAAACAGCCACCTTCAACATTTTTGGGCGGGACATCACTGAGTGAAAGGAAACCAAGAAAGAATGTCACACATCACCTTGTGACTCACGCGTTTGTGGCACCCACCATCACCCACAACACGTCTTTCTTGCCTGGGTGCTCTATTCTGGTGGGTTTTCTTTTCTTTAATCACCGTTCTTGGGCACACTTGACACTGCTGTAACTCTACTAACTCGTTAATTTTCTTGCAGCTCTGTCTTTTCCATCCCCCCCCACAGGCGCCTCCGCAGAACCACACCAACGCGTCCAAAACAGTGAGTTTTCTTCTCATTGCTGCTGGCTGTCCAACAAATCGTACACTATGGATCAATGGACGCGAACCCAGCGGCCCATTTTACTTTGCCACCCAACCTTACTGATGGCCACCAATTTTGTCCAGATGCTGTGGCTCCCTCACACACATACAGTAGGTTTTCTGACATGTTTGTGACACCTGTCCTTTTTTTCTTATGGCTTGCATAGACAAGAAGTGGCAAAGTCTTTTCGCCACACTACGCCCCGCTGCCGCCACTCGTGACGGCACTGCAGCGGGAGGATTTTGACTTCGCACCTCTCATTGCGTGTGCCGTGGCCTCCGAGTGCGACAACCAAGAGGACCACGAGGATGGCGACGACTTCGATGACGTGGACGACGAGTGGCCACCACGTGCAGATGATGGTGGAGGCATAGACAATGCGTGGCCCACGCCACAACCTTGGGCACCTGACAATGTTGATGAAGATAGCCCAACGCCCGCCACATCGAAAAGACACAGCCATCCATCCCCCTTATCCTGAAATCCATCATGTCCCGCCTCCAGATTATTTGGTTGGGTACCTGCCGCCCCTCAAGAAACACCGCCACTCTTCACCGAACCTCGCTCAAGTCCTGGCCACCGCCTCGGAGCCGCAGACGGGCGCGCACCGGCACTGTCCTTTTAAAGGGCAAAATTTGGCCCAAGCTGTGTTGAGTGGCAAGAGCGCCACGAAGGCCGCAAACCGCCACCGCGCTGGTAAACATAGGGCGCAGACGATGCAGCAGCTCTCACAGAACGACCACGTTGCCCATGCTGCTACCATTGAAGCGCATGTGCACCGCGCTGTCCCACTTGCTGCAGGCTTTGACGCCTCGAGCCTGCCCGCGGCGTCTGGTGCGTACTCCACCAAGGTCGAGAACAAGAGGGAGAGATATGGCAGCAAGGTCCAATGCTCCCTTACTAACCTGCTGGGCCTTGGCTTCCAGCTGGTAACATGGGACGGAATGTATGTGCTGCCCTGCTGGTGCCCACTCGCTCCCCGCTAATGTTGTCTCTCCTGGTAGTACACTGCGTCTGCTTCTCGACAAGCACGGACGGATCATCGCCGTCCTCGCTGGGGGACGGCCGCCTTCAACACCATCCGCGATGCAGGTTTGGAGGCGCGATTCCCCGTGGCCATGTGAAAACATCGCCGCAGACTGTTTGCTGCAATTAATGTCGGCCTGTCGTACGGGAAAGGCCAAAAAAACCCCTTGTTGGCTCAGCAACAAGGAGTACAGCACGCTCACAGATGGACTGCTGGCAAACCTTGAGATTCAGTGACTGGCCAATTTTGCAGACAGTAGCCCCCCGCCTCTTTTCCTGCTCATTGCTGAGCTCACTGCTTTCCTGACAGCCACATTTGGTTTGTGGGTGCCTCGGCCTTCAACTTTGGTCCAAATGTCTGGACCTTCAGGCACCGTGACGTGCTGAATCTGGTGTTTGGTTGGTGCGTGGTTCAGGTGCTGGGGCAATTCGATGCAACGAAGGGTGGGCACCTCATCCTCTGGGACTTGAAGCTCGTTGTTGAGTTTCCTCATGGCGCCCTCATCCTCCTCCCTTCCACAACAGTTGCTCACTCCAACGTCCCTGTACAGCCGGATGAGGAGCGGGTCTCCTTCACCCAGTTCACGGCAGGGGGATTTTTCGCTATGTGGACAATGGCTGCCAAACCGTGGAATAGCTGGCAGAGGACGATCCAGAGGAATACAGGCAGCTGATGGCTCTGAAGGCAGGGCGATGGGAGGCAGGCCTTAATTTACTTGGCACCATAGATGAGCTATTAGATAGCTAATAGAATGTAATTTTATAACAGGATCAATAACATTGGGGACCGCACAGCTACACCGCCATTGTACAGTCAGACAGAATTTGTGTGAGATGTGCATTAAGTCGCGCATTCTCATCCGCAAGTGCTATAGATCGCATTTGCAGCTCGTGCAAACCCCTTTACCGCAGAATGCCTTTGGAATGTGCCCGATGGATCCTCTCCAAAACCCAGCTCTCAACTCATTCAGTTCCGTAAATTCATTAGCCGCACTGGTTATAGCAGCGTGCTCCTCCAACGGATCGCCTGAGACATCGAGAGTGGAGGTGAAGGTTGCTGGTGCTAAATCATCGACCTCGATGGCAATGTCGTCCTCCCAGGATGGCTGCGTGGTCCCAGCAAAAACTAGCCAAATGAAATTGAGACCAGTGTGGAAGGAAGGTGAAACTTCAAGACGCACTGTCATTGCCCTCGTCATCCGAGGGCCAAGCATCCATGTCCATGTCCTTGGAATCGGCGTGCTCATAGGCTTCCTCAAAAGGCGCGAGGTTGTCGTCTGAGAAGAGATATGGAGAGAAGTCGATATATTCCGGGCGGCCGATCAGAGGTCCTCGAGTCT